>JAJOOH010002943.1:0-55000 GCA_029582605.1 Solanum gracilifrons
ACAATCCATTCAAAACAAAAAATAGTTAGAATGACTTAAATTACCGAACTTTCGATCATTGAATTTACTATCAATAAAACTTTAAATTCACTATATTGACCTAGAAAGAAGAGACAATAACATTTTTAGTCCCACAAAGAATTGTCATAGACACTCATATTACATGAAATCAATAAGATAATTGTTTTCACATTGGGTATTCTTGCTTTCAATAAGTAAAGTATAAAGAAATTTTAATGAAAACATATATAAGATTTTTAAAATTGTTTATATAAACAATATATTAAGCATGTACATTAACAAAATATATGTATTTAATTCATTGGTTCGGTTCGGTTATTTCTTCAGTTTTTTTGAATAAAACCATGACCAAACCAAATACTACCGGTTTTTAAAAACTAAAACCAAACCAAACCAAACCCAAATAAAATCGGTTTTATTTTATCGGTTTGATTTGATTTGATTTTTCGGTTTGGATCGGTTTTTATCCAAACCGTGAACACCCCTACTCTTAACTATACACTTACCGATTTTAATTCCTTAACTATAAACTTACCAGTTTTAGTCCTTTAAATGTTCAAAAACTTATCAGGTTTGGTCTTTGTCTATTTTTTTAATACAAATAGCTTAGGTTTATATTAACCAAAATCTTCGTGAAATTAAATCTTTAACTCATTTTTTAAACTGTTTATCTATCCCCGTCCTTTTTTCTTCAAACTACTCTTATGAAAAGAACAATAACGTCAACGATTCAAAAAAAAAATTAACGAGGAAAGAAGATATAAGTCCTAATTTTATTCAATGGAAAATAAAATTAGCATATAATTATTGTTAATGACTTGAATATGCTAATCAGTGCGGATTTTATTTAATTTACTCAAATTTCTTTACGTAAAATAAAATGATAAAATTGATCTATTTAAAAAAAAAAATGCAAACCATTTTATAAATTTCAATTTCTGAAAAATTAAACAAATTCCGTTCAATGAAGCCGATGGAGTACAAACTTTGGATTTAATGGGTAATAATTTTTTTCTTTTTATAATAAAGTTTAGCATATTCAAGTCATTAGTAGCAATAATATGCTTCATTTTATCCTATGTTGAATAAAATTAGGACTTATATTTTCTTTCCTAGTGAATTTTATTTTAAATCGTTGAGGTTAAGGTTCTTCGCATAAGGTTAATTTGAAGAAAAAGTAGCGGAGAGAGAAACATCAGAAAAAGTTGCTAAATGATTTAATTTCTCCAGGCATGGATTCCGTCAATATAAACCTAAGCTATTTGTATTTAAAAATGGACAAAGACCAAACGTGATAAGTTTTTGAATATTTAAAGAACTAAATTGGTAAGTTTATAGTTAAGGGACTAAATTGGTAAGTTTATAGTTAAGGGACTAAAACCGGTAAGTGTATAGTTAAGGGACCAAAGCGGATAAGTTTTTGAATAGGTAAAGGACTAAATTCGTCAAGTGTATAGTTAAGGGACCATTTTAGACCTACTACTATAGTTAAGTGATTATTTATGTCATTTTCTCTATAAATTAATTTGGATAGAAATAAATTAAAATTAAATATATATTTTTGTAAAAAAAAATAATTAAAAAAAACATATCACATAAATTGTGATAAAAAAAAATCACTGTTTCGATAATTCTAATATGTAAGTTATAGCTTGGATTTTAGTAGATTAAAAACATGCCAACGCTATTAAAACAGAATCTATAATTAGAAAATATGAACTAACACAATATTATAAATTTGTATAAAGTTGCCCTTCAAAAGGAAGTAGAATAATTGTAACTTTTTATGAGTTCTTTATTATTAATCTCAATATCAACGGTAGAATTTGATTGAAAAAGATAAGTAATGATGAATTGAATTTTCCTTTTTGTTGTTAATTACAACAATATATCATAACTCTTATGAGCAAGTCATGTATTAACAAAAAAAGTAAATAAAAATTAGCAAGTCATGATAATATGATAATGAAAATTGTAGAAATTTCTTAGAGAAAACAAGAATTGTATTGATGATTATAATATTGAGTTACAAGCTCCTTATATAGGAGAAGAGTCATATTCTACTTATACTAGGAAACCTACTACAACACAATTATTTACATGAGTAGTATTGTATTATAACTCAAATACATTATCCTAGTCGACTCCTGCAATATAAAGTAGCTTAGTTGTACATAACTTAGGATTTAATAGTCTAGTCCTAGTATGACTCTAACTCTAACTCGTCAGCTTGCTTCGATGGACATGTTCCTTCGACATGTTCCATCAGTCTTCAAACTTCCTTCAACAATCCTCTCAAGCTAGTGAGTGGAGGAACTGTAACTCCTAGCTTGCTGCGAAAACCAGAGAAAACCTGTTTTGTTAAGGCTTTGGTATGAATATTAGCTAGCTGATCCTTAGACTTCACAAACTGAGTAAGAAGTTGTCCACTGGCCACTTTCTCACGAACAAAATAATAGTCCATTTTAACATGTTTGGTTCGAGCATGCATAACTGGATTAACCGTCATGTACAAGGCACTCATGTTATCACAGTACAGCGTAGGAACAGATCGAAGGAACACTCCAAGGTCATGAAGAAGATACAAAATCCAAGTCATTTCTGCAGCAGTGGAGGCTAGTGCTCTATACTCAGCTTCAGCACTCGATCGGGCTACTGTAGTCTGTTTCTTGGAGGTCCAAGAGATATAATTTGCACCTAGGTAGATGTTATTGCCTGTAGTTGATCTTCTAGAGGCGGTACAACCACCCCAATCAGCATCTGAGTAGCCATACAACCTACATGGAAACTGTGAAATAATTATGAGTCCAAAGTGTAGAGTACCTTTGATGTACCTGAGAATCCTTTTTACCCCTTGAAAATGTTCAGTGTTTGGGCTTTACATAAACTGGCTTGCTAAATTCACAGCATGAGTGATATTAGGCCTTGTGAGGGTCAAATACTAAACGCTCCCTACTATCATTCTATACAAGGAGACATCCACAAGATTTTCCACAGCTTCATGCAAACCATGTTTCTGAGCCAAATGAGTGGCTACAGCCTTGGACAAAGTCATCTCTGTCTTGGCCAGCAACTCAGCAGCATACTTGCTTTGATTCAAGTGAATTCCTCCTTCGAAATACTTCACCTCAACTCCTAGAAAGAAGTGTAAAGGACAAAGATCTTTCATAGCAAACTCATTCCCAAGTTGGAGAACCAACGCTGAGACATGAGATGGATTACTTCATGTGACAATAATATCATCCACATAAAACAAGAGAAATATTTTGCCTTTGTGAGTTTGCAAAATAAACAAGGAAAGGTCAGTCTTACTACAAATGAAAACAAGGTGTAAGAGATGCATACTAAACCTATCAAACCAGGCTCTTGGTGCTTGTTTAAAACCATACAATGCCTTTTTAAGTAGACATATATGCTGAGGATATTGGGGATTAACAAAACCAGGATGTTGACTCATGTACACCTCCTCTTGTAGGAAGCCATGTAGAAAGGCATTTTTGACATCTAGTTGTCTAACTTCCCACTTTGAACTGACAGCAATGGATAGAACCACCCTAATAGTTGTGGCTTTAACCACAGGACTAAATGTTTCTTCAAAATCTATCCCTTCAAGCTGCGAGAATCCCCTTGCCACAAGTCTGGCCTTGTATCTATCTACTGTCCCATCAGCTTTTAACTTTGTCTTGAACACCCATTTTGAGCCAACCAAATTTATACCAGGTGATTTGGGCACCAAAATCTATGTTTTGTTAGTATACAAAGCATCAATTTCTTTTTGAATTGCTGCAAGCCAATGAAGTGACCTTAGTGCTTCATTAATAGTACTTGGTTCTCTCAAAAAATTTGTGCTGCTGCGAGCAACAAGTGACATGTGTTGTTCCTTCGCCTTGTGCCTAGTGATCATATGATGCCCTTGTGGTGCAGGAAGTACCTCAACTGGTACATCAACTAAAGTAGTTGACTGGAGTGTAACATTGTCAGATTGATAGTCAACTGGTACATCAACTAAAGTAGTTGTTTGATGATGCTCATTGGTTGAACCTGTAAGTGCAACATGTTCCTCACTGCTAGCAGTAGATCCAAAATCTGCTGCTGGAGTTTCAATACTACTGTATGAATCATCACCTTCAACCTGTTCCTCAACATCTGATCATGCGCCTGAGAAGTCGATAATACTCTCATCATCAAGGAGTATATGAGTTGTAGCAACATTATCACTAGTAATGTGTGGACTAGCAGCCTGTATTTCCCCTAAATTTTTATTAATATTAGGGACTACAAGAACTTCTTTTAACTTTAGACCTAATCCGGATATGTTTCCAACATGTGTTATATCTAACTTTGATCCATTCCCAATAATGATTTTATATGTTCCATTGTAGTGTTTAAGATCAGTTAGGATACCTAAGTTATGTGTCATATAGCTACTTGCTCCTGAGTCCACATACAATGTGTCATCAGTAATGTTTTGTAGATTAGTAGCAGTCAATGTTTGTGATAGCTCATCTGCGGCTTAGTAAGAGTAATCCCACCTGTAAAAACACTTAAGAGCAGTATATTTATTCCTACCACAGATTTGGCAAGCATCAGTGTTGTTCCTTTCATGACTTCCACTTGAAAAACTGTTCTGAGGACCTCGTCCATTTCTGCTGTTATAAGAACATGTTCATTGTCCAGCAGGCTTAAAGCCTCTTCCTCTAGAATTGAAATTATTGTTTCCTCTTCTTTGAGAGTAGTTTCATCTTCCCCTGCCTCTTTGGGTAGAGAATACCATGTTATGATTTTGTTGAGGCACTTTTTCTTCATCTTCTCTCATATCAAAACCCCTGAGAGCATTAACAAATTGATTAAGAGTAGGATATGGTGCCTTACCTAGTATGACAGTCCTGAAGGTCTTGTACTTAAGATCTAGACCTCTAGCAAAATTAATCATTTTGCTATCTTTATCTACAGGCTTGTGAATGGTTGCAAGGCCATCACATATGCCTTTGAATTCCTTAATATATTCGTCAATTGTTTTGGTTCCTAGCTTCACACTTTGAAGTTGTTGTTTGAGCTGGAACTCTTTATCTTTTGTTGCTTGAAGATAAGCTTCTTCTAAGCATTCCCACATCTCATTGGCAGTTGAGCAGCCTACGATCAAGTACATGTTTTCTTATGTCAAGGTGCTTAAGATCCAACTCCTTAGCAACACATCATTCTCTTCCCAGTCATCAACAATGTTGATGTCTTCTGCACCCTTCTCGCCTACTACAGTTTCCTCAGTAGTCTTTCCAGTGGAACAGGTATCTTTAGGTGGTTCTGTGATGAGGTAGGTTAATCTCATCACTTGAATCAACCGAGACATTTGTGTCCTCCATATAAAATAATTCGTTGGCTTAAATTTAATGGAGCAGGACGAAATAAGATGATGAAGTGAATAGGTCGAAAGAGTGTTGGCAGAAGGGGCCATTGCTGTTCGATTTTGTGGTTGTTTTGGTTTTGATCTAATAAGTTAAAGAGCGAAAAAAACTTGCATGCTCTGATACCATGTAGAAATCTCATGTCTAGGATTAGAGAAATCAAGGATTGTATTGATGATTATAATATTGAGTTACAAGCTCCTTATATAAGAGAAGAGTCCTATTCTAGTTATACTAGGAAACCTACTACAACACAATTATTTACATGAGTAGTATTGTATTATAACTCAAATACATTATCCTAGTCGACTCCTGCAATATACAGTAGTTTAGTTGTACATAACTTAGGATTTAGTAGTATAGTCCTAGTATGACTCTAACTCTAACTCGTCAGCCTGCTTCGATGGACATGTTCCTTCGACATGTTCCATCAGTCTTCAAGCTTCCTTCAATAAAAATAAATAGGTATGCTCGTGTGCAGTTAATGTTAATTTCAAACCATTTTTATGACTGATAAATATCTATTTCAAACTATCTTACACTTGTATTGCTTGCCTATCACAGCGAAACAAATGATATTCTTTCTCCGTTCACATCTGATTAGTGAGATATTCGGATACCAATCATTTATGAGTGAATATTATATCAGTATGATATTGTATAGTTATGTATAAAAATAAATTTTTTTTTATATTTATGGACTAAAATATATAGATGTTGCACAAAGTATAAAAAAAAAGAGAATTTTATATACAATCTTTCTTTGACAAATTTAAAATATGCATTACATAAATTAAAACAAAGAGATCACGAATATATTTATTTTATTAACGATACAAGTGGGCACAAGCATACAGAGAACAAAAACGTAACGACATTGGCACGATAAGACGTGTATTAATTGTCAGAGTCCCACAATAACTTATATATAATTGTCATTATCACTATATGCTTCAAAATTAATGATATAATTGTTTATTTTAAGATATTTCGATTGCGCTTGCCCATAATTAAATCATAGTAGGTAATTTTGTAACGTATTTTATGATTTTATTTTTTGTTATAAATACATTGTATGAAAACGTTGTTTTATTTTTGTAGTATATCTGATTGGATATCCATCGAAAATCTATCAAAATTTTATAAATATAGAGATAAATTTGCATATATTTTATCTTGAATTATTGATACGGTGTTGCTATTGTAGATCTGATTGGATGCTTGTTAAAAAACAAAAAAGCAAAAAAAAAGATTATTGGATACTTGATTTTTCTAAGTTAAATACGTTGCCTTAGCACGTGTTGACAGAGTGGACGACATTTACGTTGGCCGCCCATAAGTTTCTTGTTTCTTTGTGTTTTTAAAATATTAATTTTGATTATGTTCAAGGAAAAATGGAAAAATCAAATCATATTTAACTGGATCAATGAATCGTTTATTTATAAACTCAGTTTATTTGACATTTTTAAATTTAATCCCACTTGCTTATTTGAGATCCTATGAAAATATTATGTTTATGAAAACATAACAAGATTGAAGTTCCAAAATAGAGTAAAAGGAACATACTCGAATGATTATCATCGACAATTATTTAAAATTGCAGTTAATTGGAAAAAGTTTGGTACTTACATGATTATTTCCATTTTGAATTAAGTTCCAATTTATTTTTCTTACTTCCAGTTTTAGTCTGTTTCAAAAAAGAAAGTCTTTTTCCTTTTTCGGCAACTCCTTAATGCTAACTTTCCACATAATATATTAAACATAATATGATTAAAGATCAATTTTATACATTCGACATATCTTTAGTTTTAGACCAAATGACTCAAAAATCTTCTTTACTTTCTTTAACTCGGTAAAGTCAAAAACAAAACAAACAAGATTTGCTTAAAGAATCATGATAGGTGGCTAAGGCCCGATATCTAACCACAAGCCCAAAATAGATGGGCCATATTTTTTCTCAAACTCAACATAAGCTGGGCCTGCATCTTACGTAGAGCCCAATTAGGTGTTCGATAACAACAAATGGGCCTACGTCTTAGAGCCCGTTTAGGGGTTTGCTGCAATTCATGCAGTGTGGTTCATCATTGGGCAACAAAGAGTAATTTACGGTAAAACCTCTCTAAATTAATATTATCGTAATCATGAAATCTTTTTTTTTATAGAGATATTATTTAATCTATAAATTAATATTAATTTATGTAAAAAGTATTTTCGAGATTCATATATAACAACACATCACTATAACAGTCGTGAATTTTTCAAATAAAAAGTTGCTACTATAACAAGATTTGACTGTATATACTTATTATTAAATATATTATTATTTTGTACATACTAATTAAAACTTTAAATTCACCTTCATAATATTATTTTTAGAACTATTTCGCTATAAATAAAACTATAATTCTCTCATATAAAAATAATTCCCTAGAAATAATGCCAAATAATGGGAGTGGATTGATGTAAATTATAAAATCACGCGTGCATTGACTAATCTAATCAAAATCCATTTGCCTTTTAGAAACAATTATTACCTCTATGATTATTTCTAAATTTCTTGTCATTTGACTTTTCAATTTTAATTAATTAATAAGTACATTATTCTCCACCACTAAATCTATCTTTGTCTGATTGTCTTTTTAGCACTCTAATTCGGATTAGGATTAGATTCTTAAACATAAAGGCACCTCTGTCTGATTTTCTTTTTAATCAACGTTATTTCTCCGATGCATGTATCAAATATCCATTCGTTCGGATATTCTATGAAATTATTTTATCATACGTTTTGCTCACAAATTATTTGGTTTTAGAATTATTTTATTCCACACTATATTTTAGTATAAATAATGGATTCGTTTATACCATATAAAAAGTGGAATAAAATAGTTTCATGAGATATTCTTAATTATCTCATTCCACCAACAAAACAACCCGTTAGGATGCTATATATACACTCTAGAATGCTTTCTTAATTCTAGAAATATATTATTTTAGCTCAAAGTCATTACTTTTAGCTTGGTATTACTCATAGTATTTAATTTACTTTCTTGAAAGATTAGCATATATTGATTTTGTTCCCCATTCAAATTATGAGTAATTAGCATCACATGTTCATTATGTTCGGCAATATGGTAGAAAGCACAAGTTAATATGGCAACCACATACTTGTCCAAATCATAATTATAATTACATAATAACTAATAAGTACTACTTTCAAAAGACAAAAAATATATTTGAAAAAAAGATCGTTTTTTATTTTTTTAGAACAAAAAAATTCATGTTGAGAGTGTCATTCTCAGAAATAGGCTAAGCCATGTAATGCACAAATTGATCAAATTAAATTAACTTTCAATGCAGGTATCAAACACCGAATGAAAAAGAAGGAAGACAACTTGGTTGGTGAATATAGAAATTTATGCATGAGTTCCATTTCATTATTCACAATTTCAAAATTCAATTATTCCTCATGTTAGAGGGTACAACATCTTATGATTGAATCCCTTGACTAATTGATCCTTAAAGATTGAAACTTCTATTGATGGATATGGAGATAAGCTTTGCGCATGGAGCACATTTCCCTCAAGCATTAAATCAACTGTTCTAGTTAAAAGTAAGTGTAATTAGACGGATCGGTAGTCGTTCATTAAAGTTATACATGTATTGATAATATAGAGCTTGATTATTATGTATATAAGAGGTTAGTTATTTCATATATATGTTCTATCCTGCATAAAATTGACTCACAACTTATAAACAATTTAGTTATGCATAATCAATTGGACAGAAAATCAAACACCGACTTTTACATATAACAAACTAAAATACTAACAAACATTGTACTTAGTATGCTCGTTTTAACATATGATCAACAATTCACTTCTTAATTAACCAACAACCAAACAACCCCATAACATTACAAAAATAGATTTTTCAACGAAAATTGGCTCATAGAAAACATTTAAGACAAACTTTTCATCGAAAGTCTCTTAACAAAGAGCCAATTTTTAATGGGACGTCCCTTAAATCTATGTTTACATAGTAGTTTAATTTATGTTGTACATATATCAATTCCTCATACATCTATTTTGGTATGGTTTACTTGAGCTGAGTGTCTATTATTCAAAGGTAAAAATAAAATCACACACATACACACCATTCACACAAAATTTCAGAATTTCATTAAATATGGTATTACTGTTATTGTAATCATATCTAATACCCCATGTTAAGTCAGCTTCCACCTTATCCAGTTCATGTATATCAATATATACGTATTATTAATTAGCATTTTGTGATTTGTGACATATATATATAATTTTTATAATAAAGTAAGAGGAGAACCCACTCAATGCACTCATGAATTAAGATGACTTGCGCGCATGCCACTAAAGAAAACATTCAACATTTGGATAATTATATTAATTATGATATGATGTTTTTGCTTTTCGTATCTATACTTTCCATACTAGGATATAAAAGATAACTAGCAACTAAAGATTAAAAAGGAAATTAAATATATTAAAAAATTAGAGGAAAAATATAGTAATAAATAAATAGACTCGATTTAGGGGTCGATGTGACGGCAATAATTTAAAGCTGTAATAATAATTTACGAGCTTTTGAATACTTTTTTCGTCCCGAAATACATAATATTTTTTGTTTCTAGAGAATTAATTAAATTAATTAAGTTAAAATAATTGAAATTAATTTAACATATTAAACGGAAAATTTAAATGTTCGAAAGTTATACAAAAAGGTTATAAATTACAATTCTTTTCATATCAATATGATAAGTAAATATATCTTAAATTATTAATTAAATTTTTTATAGTTTGAATCTCGAAAAATGAAAAATAAATATTTTGAAATGGAGGGAATACTTGAATGATATTATAGAATAATATTATTAAGACTCAGAATGTTGCGTAATTAAAAAATTTATTCTGCAATATCATATGATTAATGATATTTTTGAATTTTGACTCGTAAAATCACCAAATTAATCATTAGAACTAATATAGGGGGAAAAGACAAACATATAAATAAACCCTTATAGTTTAGTCTATATTAATCAATTTAAGTTAGTCCAAATAGGGGTGTGTAAAAATCGAATCGATAAAAGTGTTATTGGTTTAATGTTATTGGGTTAACGGTTTTTTAAAAAAAAATTATTGGGTTATCGGTTTGATATTGGTTTTTAATATTGGGTTATTAGGTAAATCGATAACCCATTAAGACTAGTAATTTACTACTTTTACTTGAACATAAATATTATATATTAATTTCAATACTTTAGTAGTTACTATCTTTGTCCTTTAACCTTCAATTCACACTTCACAATAACTTTGAGTTCACAATTTCACATTATAACAAACGTTAAAATCAAATTCTTTTCATGTTTGTTATTATTGTTTCTATTTTATGAGCATTTGCAAAGTTACATTATTGTGTTTTCGCACCAAATTTATTAGAAAAGTCATATATTTGTTTATAAGTATTTTCTTATTGGTTAAAACGAAAACCGAACAGTTAAGGACCAAAACCGATAAACCGAAAATCAATAAAAAAATATCTTATTGGTTTAACTTATTTAAAAATTGAAAAAACCGATAAAACCAAACCAATAATACATAAAATCGAACCAATCGATATACACCCTAGTGGCACGAGATATATATATATTTTTTGAAACTAGTAACTTTGAAGCGCAAGATATATATGGTAACTTATTAATCTCTCTATATATGGTGAATGTATGACTTCCTTTTTGTTTTTTATTCAATATAATATATTAAAGTCCGATTAAATTAAGATATTTACGTTGGAATTATCTCAAATTAGGGGTAACTAATTAAGCATCCTCTAACAAAGATAACTTTATATTTAAGAAGATTTGTATCCAAAATCTCTAATAAAGAAGAAAAATACTTCCTATTCCATCACAATCCGCGTTGATACGATGAAAATATATATTAATGGTGATGATATAAGCATAGTTAAGGGGAGGTGATGCAATTGCTTACGGTATAAGCTAACAACGAAAAAGAGAGAAACTAGTGCAATTTGGTGAGAGTGGATAAGGACACGTGGCATCACAATTCACAACCAAACATACAAAGAAATAGAGAGCACCACTCAACGTGAAATGGTCCCTTGCCAACTACTCCCATTCAACACATCTCGTATCGTTAGGAACAAATTATTTCAGGATTAGTGATTATAGAATTATTATCTCGTTTTTATATGGAATGAAAATAACATTACAATCTCAAAATAATTAATCTTAAAATAAGTTATCATGTGATTTTGTTCCAACTAAATATGAAATAAATTCATCTTAAAATTAATTTTGAAATTAATTTATTCTTTATCTCTCGTAAAATGAGCGCTTGTATATGTACTCTACCTTTCCTTTTTTGTGTTTTTAGTTTATATGAAAGAATACAAATTAAATTCCCTTAATAGTACTTATGGATTAGAGTGCAAATTAGAAGATTTTTTGAGTGGTTTATTGTATTTTGAGAGTAGGAAGCCACTTTATACTATTTGCACTTGTTTAATGATGGAAATCTACTTTGAGATCATTGTCTTCTATAACGTGCTTAGAACTGATTTTCACACACACACACATATAAAATTAAACTATATTATGTATTTTAATAATAATAACAATTGTGTACTTGATTGGTGACTAAATGTTCTTAATTCTCAGTGTTAATTACCATCTCTAATATTTTCCAATAATAGGTAGAACAACTTAATATATTTGATTGGTTAATACACGTAGAAGGTCATTAATAGGACACAAATTATCACGTAAGATGTCAGTATAGATGTATATTGAGGCTAAATTAAACGACACGTATTATGCATACTTAATATCTATCTCGCACTTATCCATACATGATGTATAAGTCTATAATTATAAGAATAAAGTAGCTGGAAAGTACTTCCGTATAAAATAAAAACTTATTTTATTTCAAAAAAAGACAGTTTGATCAAATTGTGAGAAGTGACAAAATCTCAGGGCTAAAAAAGGCTTTAAGAGGAGCAATATAGATGTATATATGACTGATGTTTATATTATTTTGGACATGAAGATAAAAATATATTCTCATCTTAGAGAGGTCAGCTGGAACTCATATTATAATTATAAGAATCTGATTCAAACTTTAGTAATTTTCACTATATATTATATTGGAGGTTGCCTTCAAATTATACTATAGGCCCCTCCAAAAGAAGAAATGAGAATATACTCTATGGTCCATTTATTTTTTTGTTCTTGTTGCCGCATTCATCCTCCATTGCAACCTTGGACGATAATATTGGGGTAGATTTTAACGTGCAACTGAGTTTAGGCGAATCCCACGTTTTAAGATAATACTGGTTAATCAAACTTTAATAATAAGGACGATATTGAATTCTTAAGGGTTGGTGTATATATATGTGATACCTAGGTAAATTTAAAGGTATATGTGCCTAAATCCAAAGCGAATGATATTACTACTAGAGTGGTCGGATATAATTACTTTAAATTAATTGAAAAAGAAAATCCTTTTTTAATCTATCCCATTAACAAAATGGTTTAATTAATCACTGACATAGTTAATTATACTAAAATACCAACATAATTTCTGGGATGATTAATTAAGATCATGATTATAGTCATATTCTAAGTGAATTTGGTGAGACACTAGCTAAACACGAATTTGGCTCCCTTTCATTTCTCTTTCCCTCAATTTCGTCAAGTATACATCTAGATGAGATACATGTGTATTATTTAATTGTTAAATGTCAAGATTATATTGCATTAACTAGTATTATAACCATAATTAAGTAAATATGTTTTGAACAAATAATTTCTTTAACTTTGGTAAGAAAAATGTTCCTACAAATCTTAGAACCCATTGATTTCATTTTATATTTCTATATTCAAATATTAATATTGTACATTGTTTAATCGCTTTCTGTGCTAGCAAATTTATTCTTGAAATATTATGTTGAGATATTTAAAAAATAAAGGAAGAATTATCATTGATGATAGAAATCATATAATAAAAATGGGATGTAAAAAATGCATTAGAATTACAATGGTGAAAGTATCCAAAAAAATAAATTTATATATTCTTTTTTAAAAATAAATAAAAGAAAACATAAATTTAAAGGCAAAATATTTTGTAAGACTACTGTTAGGCTAAACAAATTAAATGTTGTTAATTTCATGTTCCATAATTTTAATATTTAAATATAAAATAAATTAATGATATAAATATATGGATACCAAAAATTGAGAAGAATTAAATATTCTTCCTAATTTTGGAGAGAATTTTTTCCAAAACTTATTCACTTAAGATTATTATACTAGTTAATGCAACATAATCTTGATCTTTAATAATTGAATAGTACACAGGTCTCACCTCTAGATGTGTACTTGATGAAATGGAAGAAAAAAGTAACGGAGGGGAGCCAAATCCGCTAAAGACATGCAATGAGACTTGTCCATGCTACGTTCCTAAAAAATCGACATAAACACTAATATATACAGTACAAACAAATAAAGATGACATAATATATAAATATGTCATTTAATTTGGTCTTAGCTCATATTTATGCCCTCCAATTTTAGGTGAGTATAAAATAGACACTTAAAAGTATATAAAGTTGAACAACTAGACACATACGTCCTACGTGACATCCTACATAACAATTTGTGTCCTACATGTATTATGCCACATATGACTCATGTGTGTCTACTTGTTTAACTTTATACGAGTTTAAGTATCTATTTATGTACACCCAAAATTGAATGACATAAATGTAAGTTGAGTCCAAATTAAATGACATATTTATGTATCATGTCAATGAAAAAACAAACTAATTAGAGCGATAATGGAATGAATATACGATTCTTTCACCCTTAACAAAAATATCAGGTTTATCTAAGTCTTATACATGTAAATCTTAATAAATCAAAATCCATACAGCGTGATATTATAAACAAAGAAAATTATAACAAGGGGAAACAAGCGTAGTAATAGAAATTGTCATGAATGCTTTCTGACTTGTGAGGCCAAGTCCTAGATATGACTAGCTTTGAGTGGTAGATTTCATCAATCAATATAAGGATTTATTAAAGATACTAGATTTGAAATTTTTGTAGATAAGTATTCTCATGGGTCCCCCCCTTGATCACCCACTGTCCTTTTAGCCCAACTATATATGTGAATATTAATTTGTTTTGTAAAACAATATTAATGACATGTATATATGTTTGGTGAGATAAAGAATGAATACAATGCAAATTTATGAGGAAGCTGCTGGATATTGATAATTTAGTTGGTTATTCATAAATGACAGCACACACCCTCGTGGTCTTTATGCAATATCATCACCATCAATGACTCACAATTCACAAACTCATTAAAGTGTTTTGGCTTTTATCTTCTCTACATTACCCTTTCCGTCCCATTTTAACGATCGTTTTAACTTTTTATGACCATTCAAAAAATATAAGATATAGTTTATTGAGTTATCTTTATTTATTAAATATTTTAAAAAAAAAAAATTGCACTATGATGAGGTAATATTGTATATATTGTAAAAATATGACATATGAATCTAACTTAACCCCGAATCTAGCTCATGAGGAAATAATAGTCTTGGTCCATATAAGCAAAGTATGGGTCTATCCGCTGCCAATATGAAACTCTAACACCCCTTCACTCCCTAGCCCAACAAGAGCGAGGACCAGGAGGCCAAACATGAATGAATATATCATATAAAGATATGCACTTGAGCCTAACTCAACCTCAAAAGTTAGCTCATGAGGAAATGATTATTCAAGTATGAGTTGTAAGCAGATTACTAAATCATTTTTCAACTAATGTGAGACTCTAAGCCACTCTAACAACTATTTATTTGTTTCTTGTATTTGTTGCTTACTTTTCTCTCATGAACTATCCTCGACAAATATAAATTCTGAATCAATCTTATTAGTCGTCAAATGAATATAGTAATAAAATATGATTAAGTTAGAATCGAATTCAAAATTCAAATATCCACTTGAATCAACATAATACGATAATCTATTTAAATTTTCCTCAATTTTTTCCTTTAACATACGTATTAAGGTACCTTTCTTTTTTTTCTTATCCCCTTGGAATAGTTTTTTGTACAAAATAAAATTCATAGGATAATTCATTATGAACCAAAGAAAGTAACAGTTGAACTGCCCTATTACGAAAAGACAAAATTCTTGACTTATTGTACTCCATTTATCAAGGTTTCGAAAATCTAAAATAGATAATGTTGTCCAAATAAACGAAGGTACACTAGATTAATTTGTAGCCAATAGACAAGTCTTCTGACATTGAGTTTATACAAGTACAACAAATTGTGGGCGTCCATTTAAAATATGGATAGAACAAAAACAAAGAACTTGACAAAAATAGTTATTATATATGTTTGGAGTTTGTCTAAAATAATCTTTTAATTTAGGAAATACGTTTGACACTTCCATTCTTTTATGTTTATAAAAAATGAGTAGCTTTACGCCTTATTTATTTTGGTTGAGGTTGGTCGATGATAATTAACTAGTAGTTGCTGATGTTTGTGGGGTTAAAGAATGTGTGGTGGTTGTTGATATGTTGGTAGTACGTAGTTGATGGCGATGCTAGTTATATGATCGTTTGGTGTGAAGGATAAAAATAAATAGTCATGGGATAAGAAAATAGTGATGGGATAATTTTTTTGTGTCTTGTTTGGTTGCCATGTTTGGGATAACTTATCTCACCATTTATATTATAGTGATGGGATAAGTTATCCCAGGATATCTAATCTCAGGATAACTAATCCTGAAATAACTTATTCCCAACCTAACGACATAGTGGAGGTGATTGGTACTAGAGATCACAATGGTAATAGTGATTGATAGTGGTAATGGAGGTGGCGGCGACAATTGTGGATATAATTATATTGATGAAGGTGACAATAATGATTGATAGTGGTGATGATTGTGATAACAGAGATGGTTAGCGACGAATGGTTGATAGGTAATAATAGTTATAATGATAAAAATGGTTAATGATGATGACTGATGAATAATAATTTCGATAAAATGGTACTGAAAATTATTTTAATCGTCTAATATTGAACCATTCAAATTCAAACCTCCTAAAGAAATGAGGCCTTATACTCCATTACAATAAACAATAAGTGACCATAGTTTTATTTAAAGGAAATGTCTAGTGCTGATTTTCTTTAAAATATACAAATTGGAAAAAGAATGAATAGTCAATAGAGATATAATTTAGACGAAATGTTTTTTTTTTCGGTTTAAACGTTTTACGTGTTTTTTCACGAGTCAATTTTGTAAAGTATAATTACTAATCATGTAATATTAAGTACGTACAAAAAATAAATTCAATATACCTTTAAAATATAGTACTGAAATTTTTATTTTTATTTATAATTAAAGAACCAAAAGTCCTCAATCCAAAAACACACTCACTTTTCTTTTTAATTAATCTTAAAATAATTCTATATTTCAAAACAATTTAACTTTGAAATGACTATTTTTATTCTTAATAAATGATTTATCGTCAAATTTTAGACCATTTACTCCCTACGTTCCTTTTTAGTTGTAATAGTTTCCTTTTTTGAGATTCAAACAATATGAATTTCGACTAACATTTTAAGATGTATTTTTTCATTATATTGATATGAAAAAAAATCACAATTTACAAATAGTTTCTACATAGTTTTTGAATATCTAAAATTTTATTTTAAAATATAATCGAAAGATTTGAAAATTAATTAAATTAACTCTCAAAAAAAGCAACATGCAAACTAAAAAAGAACAAAGATAATAAAAAAAATTATTTTCTTAAATTTCGTATCAAATTAAATTAATACGGATTAATTAATTAGATGTCTTTTGGCAACTTTATAAGTACCACACCCCTCCAATGACTTTTCCCATTCACACAACTCCTACCCAATCATTAAACAAACAAAAAAAAAAGACTACAAAAATTTAATATTCTTCATTTTTTTTTCCCTCCAATTAAAAAAAAAAGCAAAAAAACTCAAATGGGTCAGACCCTATTAGATGCTCTGAACGTTCAGGTCGTCGGTTCCGGCGAAAGAGTTTTGGTTTTAGCCCATGGGTTCGGTACAGACCAATCCGCTTGGAATCGAATTTTACCTTTTTTTCTCCGAGATTACCGTGTTGTTCTGTATGACCTTGTCTGTGCCGGCAGTGTAAATCCTGATTTCTTCGATTTCCGACGTTATACGACACTTGACCCATATGTTGATGATCTTCTACATATTCTCGATTCTCTTGGTATCGATCGTTGTTCCTATGTCGGACACTCTGTCTCCGCCATGATCGGAATTCTCGCTTCGATTCGCCGCCCTGAACTCTTCTCTAAACTCATCCTCATCGGAGCTTCTCCCAGGTGATTTTTTTTTCTTTTTTTTTTTTTAGTTATCTCACTTTTATTACTCTTACTACTTTAGTTTTCAATAATTTAGAATTGGAGTAACTTTTTTTTCTTTTTTGATATTCGCTTTTCTGTAATAGCTCACAAATTATACGTGAAAATGTAAATCTACTAGGTAAGGTGTTAGCAGGGTGAATTTATCCGTGGTGACACTTTTAGTTTATTTGAGTTAATTTAAACTAAATTGGATTAAAATTAAAATATAAATATTTAAAAATTTATACTATTATCAAATTTCATGGAATTTAAATTTTGATAAAATAAAAAGTAACACATAAATAAATTAGGATAGAAAAAAGTAATATGTATTGAACAATTTGTAGAAAATGGGGAATATGGATTTTTTAATAACTACATCTGATATTTAAGCCAAATTAATAAGGGAAAAAGGTCTGAAAAATACTTAACTTTGATCGAAATTGCTGTTACAATATCAAACTTCGTAGAGGACCTTTTACTCTGCACTATTTAATAATATATTTTAAATGTATATATGTATCCACGTGGGCACATTACTATTTGTAATGATGCAATATTTATGATGTTCCCGTAGACACATATATACTTTCAAAATACATTATTAAATAGTGCAGAGAGATAAAAGGTCCTTTCCAAAGTTCGATATTGAAACAACAATTTCGATCAAAGTTTAAAAATATTTCAGACTTTTTTTCGAATTAATGAACACATCACACACATGTATTCAAATGAAATGAGTAAATGGATTGTGGTAAATTTTGTCCACAAATGGCATTTAAATATAGCTCATTTATGTAGTCTAATTTTGGTGAGCCGAAACATCGTTTGAGATATTTTTTAAAAATTGAGGATATTTTAAAGATAATTTCTTGTTTTATATGATATATGTATGTATAATATCCTTTTGAGCATGAATTTATTGGAACCAAACTCTGTACCCCCATAAAGTAGTGGTAGAATCTGCTTATGTCGTATTATCCTTAGATATCGCTTGCATATTACACAAATTATGTTATTATTGTTTGTATGCATGTATAATATCCTTTATTGAGCAAAAATTTAGAGAACTGACTCTGTATCCCACAGAGTAACGATAAAATCTGCTTATATTCTATTTTCCTTCGACTTCACTTACGGATTACATTACATGGATTACGTAATTGTTGTTTGTATGTATGTGTAATATTTGAGTTTCTATACATACTATAAGGCATAATACATAAACATGACATCAGCTGACAACTATGTCCTTTAACTTTGGATGTGCACACGTAGACACTTAAACTTGTATAAAATTGAGCAAATGGGCACATTCGTCCTACATGGCACCCTACATGATAATTTTGTGTCCTACGTGACGTCCTATGTGTATTATGTCACGTAGGACAAGTGTGTCTACTTGTTCAATTTTATACAAGTTTAAGTGCCCTACTTGTGTACACTCAAAATTGAAGGACATAGTTATCCGTTGAAGTTAAGTTAAGAGTCATGTTTATGTATTATACCTACGTATAACATTGAGTTTGGTTGGCCTACTCAGAAATAGGAATATTTAACATGGTCCTTTTGTTTATTTGTTTTCTTTTACTTTTTCTCAATTCCCCATAAAGTTAAGAGCACTTTTGTCAAACTAACTTATCTTATCCTAAGTTTATGTTTTGACAAAATTCATGAATTTATTTGCTTAGGAATGTTATGATCAATCAATTGACATTTCATGTCATCAGAATCCTTATCTTAAACTTAAACTAAAAAACAAATCTTTTGTTTTTCTTTTTATCTCCACCAAATCTTTAATAAAATAATGTTGTACACCAATCAGATTCTTGAATGATGAAGACTACCATGGTGGATTTGAACTTGGAGAAATAGAGAAAGTATTTTCAGCAATGGAGGCAAATTATGAAGCATGGGTCAATGGTTTTGCCCCGTTAGCCGTCGGAGCCGACGTTCCGGCGGCTGTAAGAGAATTCAGTAGGACATTGTTCAATATGAGACCGGACATAACATTGTTTGTGTCAAGGACAGTGTTTAATAGTGACATGAGGGGAGTTTTGGGTCTTGTGAAAGTACCATGTCACATTTTTCAGACAGCAAGGGACCACTCTGTACCTGCTTCAGTCGCGACGTATTTAAAGAACAACCTTGGTGGGAGGAACACCGTGCATTGGTTGAATATTGAAGGTCATTTGCCACACCTTAGCGCCCCGAATTTATTGGCTCAAGAGCTAAGGAGAGCTCTTTCTCATAGGTGATCGATCTTGTTGAAGCAGGTACAGAGTGGTTGAACTCATAGAACTTAAATCCTGAATTCTCATTTCATTTAACCAAAATCAAAGAGAAAAAGGGCTATGCATGGTTTGTTTAGTTTTTGAAACTTTGATACACTTTGTGGATTTGTGGAAAGGATGTTGACAACATTCAAGAATAACAATCCCCTTTCAAAAAAGAAACTTGAATACACAAATTTTGAGTTTTATTTTTTTTGTCTGCATTACAAGTTACTTAAACTAATGTATGATGACTTTTGTTCCTCAAATTTTGCTTTGGTGTAGGTTATCCAAAAATAAGAAGAGGTTTTGGTTTAATTTTCTTGTTCCAATTTACTATGTTGTGAGAATAAGGCAAAGAATATGATTTTTTTTCTTTTCATAATTGACATTACATATTATAATGTGCGTGATTTTATTTTTTTATTTCACAAATTAATTGACCCAAATTAGAGTATTAATTTATTATGAGACTAAAAAAATCTCACATAATTAATGTCAGTTGTATGAGGGAGAAAAATAAATTTTGAAGGAGATGGTGACACCAGGCATAATGGCAAGGAAGGGGTCCATCATGATTATCCAAAAAAGAGGATAAGAAGATGCACTGATAAATTTCACGTGAGAAAGTGTCACTTCTTGGACCATTTCCACTTTCCTCTTTATTTTTAGGGTTATATTTTTCAAATCCACTTTTGTTTTTTTCTCTTAAATTCATTTGGTCTTTATGTAAAGAAGAGTTTACATCTTCAAAAAAAACAAAAAAACATAAAGTCATGTGGTACAAAATAGAAGTGTCAGTCTTTGTTAGAATTTTAAAATAGGAACAAAAATTATACTCTCTTTTGTGTACGGTTTATTTTGTTCTCTATATAAAGGACTTGCCATATTAAGACTTGAACGGATAGAATTGTACTAATGTAATGAGCTGTTAATTAACAGTTTCGTGTGGGATTCTAACATTTGATTATATTTAATTTTTCATTATAAGAAAAAAAGTAAATAGATATAGTGATACTTTTTTGTGACTTTTTTTTTTTATGTAATATAAGAAAAATAGATGTATGAATTGTTTTTTGAGTTGAGAATCTATTAAAAATAGTGTATACCTTATTTTCATCAGACTCTATTATATTGAATATGTTATTATTGTTTACCGTGATGTGAATTGTTTATAACAAAGTTTGAATGGTCTTGTTATGGATTTTTGTGACCATTATACTTTTTCTCTTAATACCTAATTTAAATTAAAAAGAACCTATCATATGCAATTCTATCTTTAATAGCTGGTCAATCTTTTATTTTTCAAAATCAAATTTGAATATCACGGGATTTTCTCACCGCTTCGTTCCTTATAATTATCTTTAATAGTATTTCTTTCGTTTCAAAAAGAAATCGTTATAATAAGAATTTGATCCCAGCGAGTCATATTTTCTTGGGCTAATTACCCGGTCATAATTGATGGCTGTGAGCTCTCAAGTGTTTTGGATATACAGCCCATAATATATGCCATAGTTTCAGGCCCAGGGTATTCACAAGGGACCATATCATTACAATGTGAATATTCAGCTAATTTTAGGTTGCAAAATTTTCAAAGGAATCAATTTTGACATTCCCATTTAATTTATATACAGTTATTAAAGTTTGAGTTTATCAAATTAAACTTCAGATAAAATGACTAAAGTACATATGAGTGGAGTTCATATCGTTTTATTTAAAGTTCAAATAAAAATAATTAAACTTTAATAATTTTTGAACGACTAAAGATCAATCAATTTTGCCTTACATCAACCATTTTTGTTTGGATTTCATCCATATGTGCATGGAGTTCAGATTAAAATAACTGAAATCAAATAAAAATATCTAAATGCCAGCCATATATAATTTCAGACATTGCATGTAAAGTTAAATTTTATCAAAATTTATTATAGGTATCGTATATTTGAAGTTCCAACGTCGATACATACACCAATATATTTTAAAAGCAGACACAAGTTAAATTTGGTGTGGATATTCGGGCCTTCGCCTTTTTGGGTTTGGACAATATATATGGGCCACCAGTCCTCACTTATGGGCTGATATAAGATGGTGTTATGGACAAGATAGATTCAAGATGGAATATTCAACTTCGGGGGTAAAGTGTTCCTTAGTAAGGACGATTACATATTTTGGACAAATCGAAACCTCTGATTAAGATTAAAAGACATCACAATTCTTGGTAATAAATCAATATTCTTGATTGTATCACAAACTTTAAATGATGGCTTGTAGTAGAAGTTAGAAACTAAGAACTCTTGCGTGTAATATTATTATATGTTACTTAATTGGACTTAAATATAACAAAAGAAAACTCTTTAAAAATGACCATCTTCATTTTCTTTTTTCTCTCTCTAATAGATATGTATATATATATCTTAATTAACCTAATAAATCAAGAGCAATTGGTATGAGATGACCAACGAAATGAAGGGCAACTAATTTAATCGTTTTCTTTCTTAAATTAATATAGTAGCCTATTAATTATTTCCTAGGTAATGCAATCAAATTAAAGTAAATACATTTTTCTTTCTTGGGATATAAACTAACTATAGAAAAATTAATACTCAATATTGATAATTCTAACGAATTATAGAAACAAGGTGGATCTTGAAAAGTATGTTGATAATTCTAAAGAATTATAGAAACAAGGTGGATCATGAAAAATATGAAAAATGACAAGCATATACAAAACGAATTTGAAAAATACAGCTTTGTATATGCTTGTCATATTTCATATTTTTCAAGGTCCGTCTTATTTATACGTATATCATGTATCATAAATCGTGGAGTAAGTAAGAAAAAGATAACATGATGGGGCCTCTATATGTACAGTAGGTTTGTTGGAGATCTTTCATACAGGCTGTATTTTCCATCATGTTGTTTTTTTCTTACTTACTCTACGATTTATGATACATGATATACGTATAAATAAGACGGACCTTGAAAAATATGAAACTCTTTTAATTAAGTTGTCGAAGATATAATTAATTTTCATGGAATACGGCTTTATAGGGACTACCATACATATGTTGTCCTTTTCGTACTTATTCCATGATTTATGATACATGTTACATGTATTTCAGATCCACTACAAATAATTATTGCAATGTTCAAATTATTGGCATTATTAATAGATAAAATTCCCCAAAGTCACTTGACATTGGCATGTTTGTCTTCCTTTTTAATTTGTTGTATTTCTTCATTAGTTTTATCTTTTGTCACATGGAAAAGATTAAAATGTAGATCTTGTGTTTCAAATGAATTGAAAACTAGGTAGATTATTTATTAAATATATCTTCTGTCTCGGTTAGGATCAAACGTGATATCACTTGTTAGGATCAAGTGCTTAATGCTTACTGCATTGTACCAAAAGCTATAACTGATAGTCAAGGCGTAACTTTATATCTTAACTAAATCCACCACCCATTCCCTCGTGGGCCTTGCCATAGGCAGGATATAGACATTTCCCAGCAATCTCAAATAAGCCATTTTAAATTTGATTTTATTGAATTATTTAAAGGGACGACTTCCTATTGACATTTTTTAACTTGTCTAGCAATCTTTTTATTTCAGAAAAAATAATAGATATGAGTAGTTCAGTATTTTTTTTATTTTTTTTTGGGTAATTAAGTAGTTCAGTATTGAATATGTTTTATAATAATAATAGTAAAGATTACTACTTTTTTAATACAGTAGAAAAACTAAATAAAATTACTTAAAATCTTTCCAAATCAACACTCTATTCCCTTGAGTATAATATCCTGAATTATCATATTTTTTTTTTATTTTAAATGTTTGTGTCCTTCATTTGCTAAACAATCTGTACATTTGTTTGGCTCTCTTTAAATATTGTGTAATATTTAGTAATCATATTGATTTTCATTTATCAACAAATACTTATAATGTTCAAAAATAGCCCTAAAAGGAAGTAACTATATGTCCTCCTTTTTTATAAGCTTGACAAACGAATAAATAATTAGTTTCCATTTCAAGATCTTTATATATTATATCCCGTTTGTTTTTGCTGATTTTAGCCCTTGATTAATGCTTCATAACTTCACAGTGAAGCTTGAAATAGGTCTCATTTTACCTAAATTTTGGATATCCATTTTCTTTATCATCTTTAAATTTCTTCAAAAAATAATATTTTTACCTGAATATATCGATATCCATTTTCTTGATCATCTTTAAATTTCTTCAAAAAGCAATATTTTTACTTGAATATACCCATATCCATTTTCTTGATCATCTTTAAATTTCTTCAAAAAACAATATTTTTACCTGAATATACCGATATCCATTTTCTTGATCATCTTTAAATTTCTTAAAAAAAACAATATTTTTACCTATTTTCTTAATCATCTTTAAATTTCTTCAAAAAACAATATTTTTACCTGAATATACCGATATCCATTTTCTTAATCATCTTTAAATTTCTTCAAAAAAACAAAATCTTTCATTTTTAATCTTCGGTCTGTCATCGACATAATTTAATCTTTCTTGCACAAAGTTATTGATTTGTTTCGTTTGGTATTAGATATTTACTTAGGAAACACCTAGTCAATTTTCTTAACATATTAAATTATTTTATTTTATTTTACATATAAGAGTAAATTAAATAAATTCATTAAATTTATTACTACAACGACAACGTCGTAACATCATCATCTCTAATTGAAGTTCAACATTACTCTAGATATCTATTTGTCAAACTAAAAATAAAGCCACCTAAAATGAGAAGCTAAATAAAAGAAGTGTTCCTTGGGTATTAGAATAATAATAAATTATACCTAGTATAAAAATGAACGCTGCAAGAACATAATTAACGTTATGAATTGGATTTAACAACTAAAGTAATCGCCATTAAAATTGATATATTTTAGCGACAAAAAGTCACACCCTTAATTTATCAATATTTGTGATAATAACCGCAATAGGCTTTAGTGACCTTTGAATAACCGCATAAGATATGACCAGTAAAGAATATAACTGTAATTGTTATTGCCGCTAAAATTTATTTTTTAACTAATGGTAACATCATCATTAATTGAAGTTCAATATTATTCTAGGTAATTATTTGTCAAGCTAAGCATATAAAGCCACCTAAATGAGAATCTAAATACTATAAGAACAAGTAGTACAACATAATCATAGTGCAGAATAATTATTAATTTTTACGCACTTTCCACGTTTTAAATTTGAAGTGTTTGTTTAAAATACCCTAACGTGAAATTAACAACACCATATTTAACTATGTACGTGTGGCCTCACCAATTAACGTAATGTCCTTCCCTATATTGTGTCTTGTCAATTTGACATAAATTTCCCCACTACCTTCTTTACTTTTACAATATGATGAATGAAATGGCCCACGTCGATGGAAAAAAAAAAAGAATTTAGGGTTTTATTTTTTGACGGTTTGACTAATTCTCTTCTTTATGATATAGTTTTTACAATGCAAGTCAGGTCCAAGTTTAATTTAACATAGCATTAGAGTCATATTTGATGTCCACCCCCCGACCTTCGATCCATAAATGTCACACATTGAATCAGACAGTAGAATTCAGAATAAAAAGAATGTTTGGATCCGAATATGCAGGAAAAGGAGAGGAGGGGTGAATGGTGATGAATGAATATCATGTATTAATAAAAAGAATATCCAGATCCAAACACAAGGGAGAAGAGACGGAGAGGAAATGAATGAATATTATGCATCATACCGGACAATGGAATCTCAAATGAAAAAAAATTGAATTTGAAAATGAGATCAGGTGAGGAGAGGGGGGATGTCCATATCGATGATGAATAAGTGAGCTAGGCCCAAGCCTAATTTAACACAATATGATAAAGTTAACGACATACAAATCCTAGTAGGGACAAATAAAATTGGAATTGTATAGGACATGAAGCATGTGGGAGATCTAGTGAAGCATTTTGATGTCGTGTAACATTGTTGTCTACAAAGTTTTAGGTCAGCCTTGTGTTTTTATTCAAAAATAAAAAAGGAAAAAGCATTTTTTAATTTTTTTTTTTTGAAAAAGCCTTTTAAAGTCTTTTACTTTTCAATCTTCATTGATTTTTATCATAATGGCTATCTATTTCTATATTTCACCCAACAAGATAAGGATCAATCAAATGAGTTTACCACTTCTTTGTTATAAAAATGTACCGATTAGATTATAATAGCATCCATATGTATTTTTGACAAGGGTAAAAAATATACGTAAACTATTACACAAACCATCGAGGTATGAAACTCATACTTTCAATAGTTTAGGTATGAAATTAAAAAAAAATAGTTTAGGTGTGTTTTTTACATTTATAATGAGACAAGGATAAAAAGCACACTTTAACTATTTTTTTTATAGATTCATATCGTAACTATTGAGAATGTAAGTTTCATACCTAAACTATTACTTATTAGTTTGAGAAACGCACACCTAAAATATTTTATAAAAGAGAATAGTAAGATAAAAAAGGCAATATTACCATTTTATCAACATTTTATTTGTAATATTATTATAGTGTGTAATATAAACATTGTGATCAATAGAGTATTTGGTTTTCTGATTTTCCAAGTTCTTATTAATTATTATATGATTGCTAAATGCTAATTATAGTAGAGGTATTTGACCTCGTTAAAATTTGTTGTTAGGTAAAACCTAACTTTCCCTATTTGTACTTATTATTCTTTTATTATTAATATTAAATTAAAAATATCACTCAAAATAAATACTTGAGTGGTCCAATAGTTGTAAAGTGATAGTATAGTACATTACTTACACCAATAAGGGTATGTGAATAATATGTATTTCTTCGTCCTTAATCAAATATTTTAAATTTGAATTTTGCTAAATACTAAGTTACCTTTTTTAGGAAATATTTTATTGGTGCGAATCTAGATTTACTTAGACTGCAATGCAAGTACTAGACACCAAATAAGAGGAAAAAAGCACCACTTACGTGCGAACTAAGAATATTTCCTCAAATTTCAATGTGAATATTGAACATCATACACAGAATAAGAGGGGGGGAAATCACTTACGAATTTTCAAAAGGGGACCCTTAGTTTTGTTTGTAGTTGCTTATTGTCAATAGAGTCAAAACGTAGCACTAGTGGTAGTAATCTATAGTAGTAGTTTACTTGTTTAAATCAAGGCGTTTTCTCCGCAATTGTGTATTTTTCAATTTCAATAGGTGAAACGTCTACACAACTTGAACATGTTATGCCATAATTAAAGCTTTAAATATTGCATTTTTTCAACTCCTTATACTATGATATTTGACGTTTATGAAATAGCTTTAACAAGGCAATCATGGTAAATGAGAATTTAAGAAATTGTAAAAGTAGTAGCAAGTATCATCATGAGATATATGTACATTTCTAACAAGGGGCAGGTGGAGAGTGGTGACATCGATTTATCTGAATTCGATATTTTTGACATAAAAGATAAATTTATGTGTAATATAAACAAAAATTTGTAATAAATGATAAATTCATAATTTTAAAAATAAAATAAATTCAATGTGAAAAAACTTTATTAATTATAATCAAGAAAAATCAAATTTTGATTCCTCCTCTATCGTGACGGAATTGATAAGACCTATACTTCATAGCCAAAAAAAAGTACAAAGTTCTCTTATCCAAAATCCCCATTCTTCCTTCATGGATTCGCTTTAGTTAAATTTTTCGATCTTGCTAACGATTTTAGAAGCTCTAGATTGTTAACTAGGATCGGAAGATTTAACTAAAGAAGAGGAGGCATGAAAGGAGAAAGAGGATTTGAGATAATAGAACTTTGTAATGAAAAGAACCAGAATTAGCTTGAATTGATTACAAAAGCCTAATGACGCCCCTATTTATACATGTCTACAGATGCTTCTAGATATAGCTACAAGAAATTTTTTTGATAACTTTATCTTTCAACCATCTTAAGAAGATTCTAGATTTTTCAAATCTGTCTTCAAGATCAATATCTAAGATATTGTTAAAATGATTAACAAGTTGTATGGTTAATTAGTTAGCTAAGCGGCTGATTTTGTTAGAAATAGTGAGCTGTCATATAGTTAGTTACAAAAGAGTTAGTTAAGACTGCTGCCTATAAATAGAACATTATGTCCACATTCAATGTAACAGATTAAGTCATTCAATACATGATTCCTTCTATTCTCTCAATTTCTCTCTGAAATACTTCTGTAATTACTCTCCTTTCATGGAGTTTACATGGTATCAAAGCTGCTGATCGTAGGGGCTTTCCTTGCTCTGTGAGGTGTTCAGATTTATCAGCTGCTAAAGGTGAATCGAAAGGAGACATCTCCAATTTAAGGAAGTAGCAATGGCAGTAGATGGAGTTCCATCGGCAAACACTGGCAGTACTGGTAATGGCACTTCAAGTCATACTCTGTTTCCAGTGATTGATCACAATCATCCTCTGTTTCTTCAACATACTGAAACTCCAGGTAGTTCTCTCATCTCTCTACAATTGACTGGATCAGAGAATTATGCTCTATGGAGTCGATCCTTTAGAATTGGCTTAGTAGGTCGTAGCAAACTAGGATTTGTTGATGGAAGATTTCCTAAGTCTATGTTTGAGCCTGCATTACATGATCAGTGGGAAAAATGTAATGCTGTAGTATTGAGTTGGATTATGAATGTTGTCCGACCTGGGCTTCTTAGCTATGTTGTGTATGCTTCTGATGCACGAAAGGTTTGATTAGATCTAAGAGAAATGTTTGATACAGCGAATGGTTCTAGAATTTTTCAACTGCATAGAGAGATCCATACTCTAGTTCAGGGAACATTGTCTATTGCTGATTATCACTCCAGACTAAGGGATCTCTGGGATGAATATGATGCTCTCATGCCTTGTCCCAGTTGTCCATGTCCTGAATCAAAGAAACTTGGTGAGCATTGTGATTATCAGAGGTTGTTACAGTTTCTCATGGGGTTAAATGAGTCATTTTCTCCTCCTAGGAGTCAGATTCTCTTGATGAGTCCCATTCCTAAACTTAATAAAGCCTATGCCCTTCCAATTGATCAAGAGAGTCAAATGAACTTGGTGAATTCTACCAGTTCAGGGGTAATAGAGGGCACTGCTATGTACTCTCGGAAAAATAGCACTTACACTACTGGTGCTAGTACATCAAAAGGACCTGGAGCTTATATTAGTCCCTCTTCCAGTAGTGGTTATAATGGAGGGAATACTACTGGCTCTGGAGGAGGATGGGAATATAATGCTAACAACAATAATCTTCTGGAGCTGGCTACAAGGCTAGGAAGAATTTTCTTGTGTGTGAACACTATGGGTGTAAAGGCCACTCAAAGAACCAGTGCTACAAAATTATTGGATATCCTGCTGATTTTCAGTCTAAGAGGAAGCCTATGTATGCTAATCAAGTTGACCTTGGGCAAGAGGTTAGAGGCACTAATAATCAGAACACTGGAGGTACAACTACAGGTTCACATTCTGGTGCTTTCTTCACTCAGGATCAATACCATCAGATATTGCAACTGTTGTCCAAACCTGGTGGTGACAATGCAGTGGAACCTTCTGCTAATGTAGTCTCTGCAGCTGATGCAGGTAGTTCTCTTAAAGCTTTCTCTTGTACTTTTAAAGGTAGGAAATGGATAATAGACACTGGAGCAACACATCATATTACATCCACCCTGGACAGCTTAGACAGTGCTAAGGTATCTCCTGCTCATGCTGAAAATAAGGTTCACTTGCCCAATGGTAAAGTTGCAGTTGTGTCACATGTTGGAAACACCTGTGTTCTTGATAACCAACCTATTTCTAATGTCCTATTCTTGCCTGACTTCAACTTTAATCTATTGTCTGTGTCAAAGATAACTAAAGAGTTACAATGTATGGTTGGTTTCTTCCCTGACTTCTGTGTGTTTCAGGACCTTTACACTGGTCAGGTGAAGGGGATTGGTAAAGAAGAACATGGACTCTATATCCTACATGAAGGACCCAATCAAGCTCCAAAACAGCTGGTCAATAGGAGTAGGAGTCATGTTCATTTTGTTGAGTCTACTGTCAAGTCTTCTGTTAGTTCTGTTAACTCAGTTACAAACTCTGAGTCTATAGATGTATGGCACAAAAGGTTAGGTCATGCTCCTGTTGAGGTTATCAAGAAGCATGATGCTATTAGTTCGTTAAGAAGTAAGGATGTTTTTCATTGCACTGTATGCCCTCTAGCTAAACATACAAAGCTTCCCTTTACTCATAGTACTCATCTATCCAATCATGTATTTGAACTATTGCATTGTGATCTTTGGGGACCTTATCGAGTGCCCACTCATAATAAGAAAAGATTCTTTGTTACAATTGTGGATGATTATAGTCGGTATACATGGATTTTTTTGATTACATCTAAAGCTGAAACAGTGGTTGTCCTTAAACACTTTCTCAAGAATGTGCAGAATTTATTTTCTACCAGTGTGAAAACTTTACGAACTGATAATGGTGGTGAGTTCGTTAACACTGAGGTACAATCTTTACTAAGCGATATGGGCATTACACATCAGAGTTCATGTGTATATACCCCTCAGCAAAATGGTATTGCTGAGAGGAAACATCGAACTATTCTGAACATGGCCAGGGCCTTAAGGTTTCAGGCGTCTATTCCCCTTCGTTTTTGGGGTGAATGTGTGTCAACTGCTGTCTACATTCTGAACAGGCTTCCATCCAAAGTCCTTGCTCACAAAACTCCTTATGAAAAGTTATATTTGCATCCTCCTTCCTTGTCACACCTCAAAGTGTTTGGATGCCTATGTTATGCTGCTAGTCACAAGATCAGTGACAAATTTTCATCCAGGGCTGTTCCTGCTGTGTTTATGGGTTATTCTTCTACTCAAAAGGGCTATATTCTCTATGACATTCATGATCAGATCTTCTTTGTTAACAGACATGTGGTATTTCAGGAACATATGTTCCCATTTAGAGACATGCATGCCTCCTCTAATCCTATATTTCCTGTGGTTGAGCTCAGCTCTTCATGTCCTGACTCTCCATCTCCAGCATCTGAGGTCCTTGTAAATGATAGCTCTGTCTCTGAATCTACTGACTCCATATCTTCAGTTCCATCTCATGCCATTGTGCCAGTTAGAAGATCAGTCAGGTCAAGCAGACCACCTCTTTGGTTGCAGGACTTTGTGACTCCACCTAAGAGTAATGCTTGTCCATATCCTCTTACGAATCATGTTTCCTATTCTAGCTTGTCTCCAAGTTATAGGCAGCTTCTCCAGGCATATTCAGTTATATCTGAGCCAACCACATTTCAAGAAGCTGTTGCTAATCCTGCTTGGGTGAAGGCCATGGAATTGGAGATGGCTGCACTGCAGAGTAATAATACATGGAGTATTGTGGACTTACCATCTGGCAAGAAACCTATTGGGTGTAAATGGGTTTACAAAATTAAATTCCTCGCTTCAGGAGAAGTTGAAAGACTCAAAGCCAGGCTTGTAGCTAAGGGTTTTAGTCAGAAAGAAGGCCTGGATTATGGCGAGACCTTCAGTCCAGTTGCCAAGATGGTGACAGTTCGTTCTGTAGTTGCTCTTGCTGCTTCTAGAGGCTGGTACATCTATCAAATGGATGTACACAATGCCTTCCTCAATGGTGATTTGCAGGAGGAAGTGTATATGGAGATTCCTAGTGGGTTTGCTAGACAAGGGGAGTGTCATAAGGTCTGCAAACTACATAAGTCATTGTATGGTCTGAAACAGGCACCAAGGCAATGGAATATTAAGCTAACTGAGGCATTAGTGCAGATGGGATTCAGTCAAAGTCATTATGATTATTCTTTATTCACAAAACAGGTTAATGATGATACTGTAGTTGTGTTAGTATATGTGGATGATCTGTTAATTACTGGAAGTAATCACCAACAGTTGTGCAGTACGAGACAAGAGATTCAGAAAAAGTTTAAAATGAAGGACTTAGGTGAGCTTAAGTTCTTTCTGGGAATTGAATTCTCAAGATCTAGTCAAGGTATACTTATGACACAAAGGAAATATGCACTAGAGTTGGTGTCTGAATCAGGACTAGGAGGAGCCAAACCTGCCTGTACACCATTAGAGATGAATCAAAAGCTTACTTCTATTCAGTATGATGAGCATATCAAGCATGCACAAGCTGAAAATGATACTCTTCTTACAAATCCTACAAAGTACCAGAGACTAGTAGGCAGGTTACTATATCTTACTATGACTAGGCCTGATCTTGCTTTTACTGCACAAGTACTGAGTCAATTTATGCACTGCCCAAAACAGTCACATATGGAAGCAGCACTAAGGGTGGTGAGGTACATCAAAGAAGCTCCTGGTTTGGGACTGCTAATGCCTGCAGAACAAACTACTCAACTCACTGCTTACTGTGACTCTGATTGGGGATCATGTTTGGAAACTAGAAAGTCAGTCACTGGTTATCTAGTAAAATTTGGAGGAGGATTAATCTCCTGGAAGTCTAAGAAACAAGAAACAGTGTCCAGAAGTTCAGCTGAAGCTGAATTCAGAAGCATGGCTGCATGTGCAGCTGAGGTACTGGTTGATAGGTCTGTACAAGGAACTAGGCATCAATGTGAATCTACCTGTGAATATGGTGTGTGACAGTAAGGCAGCCATACAGATTGCTGCTAATCCTATCTTCCATGAAAGAACAAAACACATAGACATCGATTGTCATTTTGTGAGGGAAAGAATTTGTCAAGGCATGTTGAAGACTGAGCATATAAATACCAAACATCAGCTGGCTGATCTACTCACAAAGAGTCTGGGAAAGGCACAACATAATCAGTTGTTAAGTCAACTTGGAATGAAGAACATTTTTCAACCATAAGCTTGAGGAGGAGTGTTAGAATGATTAACAAGCTGTATGGTTAATTAGTTAGCTAAGCGGCTGAGTTTGTTAGAAATAGTGAGTTGCCATATAAGTTAGTTACAAAAGAGTTAGTTAAGACTGCTGCCTATAAATAGAACATTATGTCCACATTCAATGTAACAGATTAAGTCATTCAATACATGCTTCCTTCTATTCTCTCAATTTCTCTCTGAAATACTTCTGTAATTACTCTCCTTTCATGGAGTTTACAGATATTACAATTGATAATTCCAGAACCTTCCTAACTCGAAAAAAATTACCTAACGCCTCAGTCCCTCCATTGACCGATCACTGATTCTAATGAATTCTTTTTGTATATGCTTGTCATATTTCAAATTTGAGTACACTAAGAATAATTATTATTCCTTCTAAAATAATTTGTTTATCTGATTTTAAGTTAACACAAAATTTAAGAACGTAAAAAAAAAATGAATAACTTTAAATCTTGTGGTATCAAACTAAAGGTACATAGAATATATCAAAATGTTCTATTAGCATGTCTATAGAAATTTAAAACTAAAGAGTTGCCGAAAAAGAAAAAGAAACATTAATTTTAAAACACACTAGAAAGAAAAATAGGACAAACGAATTGAAGCGGGAGGAAATATATGTTTCTATTAAAGGGTGCAAAGATCCACAAACACGTTCTTGATCTAGTATGGTTACAAATATGATAATAGATTGCAAATGTTCCCAAGATTTAAAAGAAAAATTAAAGAAGGCATAGATACATTTGATTTAAGTTTGATCTGTTCACATGTCCAACGAAGATAGGTTAGTATAAGGGCCAATGAAGAGTCATTTCGAATCAAAGAAGACACTAAAATACATACACACACCAAGCTTCATTCAACAAACAAACATGTTTCCATAATTTTCAATTTATGTCCAATCAATAATATAGATTTATAATATTGCACACCCATGTGATGAATAGACTTACATACTGTTTGGTATATTATGATCCGTTCGTGTTAATTTTTGTTTGTCTGATTTTAACTTGATGATAAAAATACGTGAAATATATAGAAATATTTTTTAACCTTATAATTCATGTGGAAAATTAGAATTAAAAAGTTAGTCTTCAAACCTTTCTGTGATGCATTTAAAAGATTAAAAAGTTGCCAAATAAAAAGACAATCCTTTTTAAATGAAAAAAAAAGAAGGTAAAGCAAGCGAATTAATAGTAAAACTTCGATTTGCCAAAAGTAAAAAAAGACATTACTTTCTTTCGTAAACTTTAAATTATGTCGAACAAAGTGACATTTAAAAGTATATCTTGTTAAGAATTCTCACATCGTAAAAGAAATGGGCATTTGGTCTCTATGGACTTGGACAATCCTCCCTTCATAAACTAGATTTTGAGGTTGAGTTAGGCCCAAGATTTATCTTTACATATCTAACTTTGAAATCTTTGTTTGAAGTCCAAATCAATATTCTAATTTCTACCCTTTATTTTATTTTCTCCTATGTCCTAGGGGTGTGCAAAAACCGAATCGATCGATAAATTGAACCGATAAAAGTGTTATTGATTTATTGTTATTGGGGTATTGGGTTAACGATTTTTTAATGATTTTATAATTTTTTTTATTGGATTATCGATTCGGTATTGATTTTTAATATTGTGTCATTGGGTAAACCGATAACCCATTAAGACTAGTAATTTACTACTTTTACTTGTACATAAATATTATCTCAATATCTTACTAGTTACTATCTTTGTCCTTTAGCCTTCAATTCACACTTCACAATGACTTTGAGTTCACAATTTCACATTATACAAAACGTTAAAATATAAAGTAAGAACCCTATTCTTCTTAATTTCTCTCTGTGTTACACTTGTATAGTTCTTTTCATGTTTGTTATTATTATTTCTATTTTATGAGCATTTGTAAAATTACATTATTGTGTTTTCGCATCAAAATTATTGGAAAAGTCATATATTTGTTTTATAAGTATTTTCTTATTGGTTAAACCAAAAACCTAAGGATCAAAATCGATAACCGAAAACCGATAAAAAATATCTTATTGATTTGGTTATTGGTTTAACATATTTAAAAACCAAAAACCGATAAACCGAACTAATAATACTTAAAACCGAACCGAACCGAATCGACCGATGCATAGAAAACAGGAATGATCTAATATTATTTGAAAATTGAATTAATAGTAAAACTTCAATTTGCCAATAGCTCGACCAATAAAAAGGGGTCAAAATGTAAGGAAATGATATTAATATATTATTCATGTGAAAAACTATTCATACATTTAGATAGGTTGGTTGTATATAAAAAAAAATATTTCTTAGCACATAAAATTTAATTAGTGATGAAAAAATATACTTGTTAATAAAGATAAGATAATGAATGTAACTCAACCCTAAAAGCTAGATCGTGAGAGAAAAATTGTCCAAATTCAGATAAGTAGACCATAAGTGGACTTTTACCTACTCTCACACTTGTGTGGCTATGTCAACGGCGGCAATTGGTAACACATCATTGCAAAACGCAAAAAAGGATAATTGGTCCAGACAAAAAATATAATTAATTTATATATAGAGGCTTTGGAGTGAACTTGTCAATTGACGTAATTCATGGGGCTGGTGGTGTAAGTAGTCGATTAATTGTGAAGAAAGAAAACCAAAGAGATTCTTCGAGATGTTTTGTTTATATTGGCATTATATAAAAGGATTCGTGTAACAAAGACTTTACTTTTTTGCTTTTCACGTAGCAGACCTTCATTTGTTTAAACAATACGCCACTTATCAAAAGGAAAAGGAACAATCTGGATACAAGTAAAAGGTAAAGTATAAACCAACCAACCAACCAAACAAACAAAAAGTAGAATTTCATATCACAATTTCAAGAAAGGAAAAGAAGTAAATACAAGCCGTGGCCATAAATCAAAACCCACCAAATTTACAAAGCTTTTTACTACACTACTACAACTAACAGAAGGCATTTACAATTTTCGATTTTTTTTTTTTTTAATTTTTAATATATTTTTTTTGTGTATATTGTCCATGATAATTTGTGCTTTTGTTGGACTGGTATGATAATGATACAAAGAAAGAAACAAAAGAGAGAAACATGTAGGAACACAAGTTCAGACTGGCACACCAGAGGTTCTTGCTACTGCTGTTGCAGCGGCGTTACCGGATCTTGGTTGCCGTAGAAGATCAATCAGTTTCTCCGCCTGTCCCCAATTACAACACACAAAAACACTCATTATACAAGTATACTATAATAAAATAACAATTATGTTAATCTAATATAATAAAACACCGTTCCAATATTATAGATCGCATACCATACCAGAGAGGTAAATACCACAAGACAAGCCAGACATTCATGAGGTTTTGGGAGATCTCATGCTCAACCAACTTGACCAGATAGGAAGGTTTAATACTTTAATCTAATACAATATACTTTATGCCTACTTAAGCAAATAAATCAAATTATTTATACACTCACCTATACCACTTACTTTCAATCTCTAAATAATGTGTGTATATTTTACTCTTTTTATTTATGTTTTGTCTTCTCTTTTTCCTTTTCTTAATCATTAGGTAACAGGTAGAAGGGTGTACTTTTGGGATAAAAGAAAGAGTCAGCCATACATTTCATTATATTTATTATACTATAATAAATTAATATATGTGTGAGAAAAAGTTAGGAGTATACATAAATCAGTCTTAATTTGGTGACTAACCGTGTGGCCAAGAGAAGGCCAAGTAATAGGACTACAATTTGAACTTTTAGATAAGAGTATTAATCAAAACTAAGAAGCTATTAGACAAACGAACGAAATTTAACCAATAATTTCTTCCCTAAAAAGCTATAGACAAATGGGAATACATTGTTCAGAAACGATTACTTCATCCACCTAACAGTAAAGATATGTCCATGTTCAGTTCCCCAACACCAATAACTTTTTTTTCGCAATCTCAAAAAGTCACATTTCTTCTTAATTCTATTTTTTCAACAAATAAAATGAGTCTCTGTGATAATAACTACTTATTATATGGCAATGTTAACAAATGGATTAACATTTAAGTGCAATCAATTAACAATTAATAATATCTTAATCTAATAATCTCAAGCCATTTAAAGATATGTTTGAATTCTCGATATTCGTTTTTGATATACTCGAATCTACGCAATAGAAAATAGACCTTTTTTTTAATATAGTAATATATTTGTTTTTACCTTTCGTTTGGCGCGACTGGTTCCGGACTGTGACAAAGCGACGAGGGGAGGAATGGCTCCTTCGCGAGCCACCATAGTACGGTACGCCACGCTATCCTCACATATCTGTAACAGAATGGCAACGGCAATCTCCTTCTGCCGTTGTGATCCGACCTCTACGATCTCCACCAATACCGGAATTCCACCTTCGTCCACCAGTGCCGGCCTTGCCTCTGCCACTGATATCAATTCGCTCACAACGAACGCCGATTTATCCACCATATTTGAACTGAAATCCGCCATTAGTTCTACCAAAGGCTTCATCACGCCAGCTTGTACTGCTCTCACTTTGTTCTCTTTCACAGAACATAGCGAATACAGAGCAGTTGATGCGTCCTTTTTACCGCGGAAATTACCGGTTTCTAGAAGGTTCACTAGCGGCGGTATTGCACCTGATCGACCGATTGCGATTTTGTTCACCTCAACTTGCGATAGCCGGAGAAGAGCGCAAGCGGCGTTCTCTCTCGCTGTTGAGGTTCCAACTTTAAGCGCTCGAACTAGTGGTTTAATCGCTCCTGATGCAGCGATTAGCTCCTTATTCTCATCGCAAAGCGACAGGTTGAGAATTGCCGTGACGCCGTTTTCCTGAAGCTGAGGATCGGTGGAGGAGATAAGCGAAATCAACGGTTTAATTGCTCCAGCTCGAGCTATTTTGATACGATTTTCCGGTTTATTCTTCGCGAGGAGTCTAATTTCAATCACCGCTTGTTTTTGCTCATCGATTGAACTAGACTCGAGATCGGAAACGAGTTGTTCGATTAATTCATCAGAATTTTCCGACGCACAAGCCAAAAACAACCGCCGGCTTTGAGAAGAAGCGGTTGGAAACTCACCGGATATATCACTGTTGCAATCGCTGAAAGCTGAGGAACTTCCATTGATACTGAGATTAGTGAAGGTCCGTCCCATATAGGTGAAATTCGATTGAACTTCAGTCTCCATCGTCGGAGATTATGCTTTCACTTAATCAACTATTCGTCGTCGCCGTTAAATAATCTCCGGCGAGTGTGTGGGGAATAAAATGAGAGGCTTCAAACGACCACGTTTGGGTGACTGAAAGCGTGAAAGAGAAAAAGGAAAGATGTTATGTTTTTTGGTCAATGGGAAGAGGAGGAATATATTAGAGAGTGGATTAGGGCGTAGGAGAAAGAGAAGACACGTGGTTGACCGTACCGAATCCCAGTCCCTTAGCACGTGTGAAAGTCTCTTTAAAACCGTGCCTGGAAGGTGCTCACTAGACTCGTCGATCCTTCAAATTTACGTGACACATTTTAAAATTTAATTAAATTTATGTTTTAATCAAAGTTTTAATATATTTTAATTTAATAATTATTGTGACTTATAATATTTTAATAATTTATAAATACTTTTTATAAAAAAAAAATATACACACTATAAGGAGAATTTATAAAGTTTAATAACACGTATAAAAATCTTTATTTAAACAGAATTAGCCTCAAATTAATCATCTGTCACGAATTAAGTTCTACATGTTCACAAAATTGTATCATCTTTGTAGGAATAACGTCAAGTATTGTCTTTATAGTTTGATCAATAATAGCGATCATGTTCATAAAATTTTTGAAGCCAAGACAGTCAGGATCGGTGTCATGCTAACAAAAATATGCATAGCTTCAAAAGTATGGCATCGGACATCAAACTACATGCGTTTAAGATAAGGTTTAAAATCTATGTCAACCATTACATAATTGAAGTAAGTGTGCAAATACCGTATTTTTGTGATTGAGATTCATGGGTGGTACTCCCTATTATATTGTTCGTGATAAATATTATCCTCCTTTTTTTGTTCAAATCCGTATGATTTTCTCCAAATTGTGTCTTTTTATCAAAAGTGTCACTACGCTTTATACATAAGAGAATTTCTTCTTAATTTTTTTATTTTTCAAGTTATTAATTTGAGATTTTATTCACACCCGATTATTTTTGCCTTTTTATTATAAACAATTATATTTGCTAGTTAAATATAAATTGATACGTCTATTGAAGTTAAATCTAATTAAAAACTATTTTAGTATATGTCAAATAAGATATATGAATGCCTAGATTGAAGTTCCATTAATTTACTATTCATAGAAATAAAATATAGTACAAAAACATATTCAATTAATTTAATGCAAAATTCTGTACGATTTAATAGAAGTATGATAATTGATACGTTGAAATTTGATTGTTTTGCTCCAAATGGAAATAAAATCTGTAGTAAACAATTGTTATTTATCTGATCCTATTAAGATAAAAGAAATATTCTAATAATATCCTCGTTTTAAAATAAACTACTTTTTTTATTTTCACTTTCTTACCCTTCCCAAGTTCTTTTCTCAGTCCATACCAAATATCCATTTTTAAAACTAACACAGCCTGGAGAGATCATAGAGTGTACGTACATATTTTACTTTTATTTCGTTGATAGAAAGATTTTTTTCATTATTATTTTCTTGATAAAAAGATTTTTTTCGATAAATCATTGCTTTAGCACATTAAATATGGGTATAAAAAGGAAATAAAAATATTGGTCAGCTGATATTATCAGGTTTATGAAGATTCCCTTTTTATGCCTATTGAATTTAATAAAAGGACCTACATAAGTGTTTGGTAACAGAGAAAATAATTAAAGAAAGAGCTAATTTGTTATTCTTTATTAATTTGGTATTTTTTCTGCGCCTTTTTATTAAATTATGATTTAGTACTTTTCATGCATACGTGGCATATAATTATGATGATAATTAAACTTTCTTCTTTTGTACCTAACTTATGATTACGAAGTAGTTAAATGATCTTTCATCAACCAACACTCAGTTTCCTTGTCTGTCGGTCTAATTTTTTGGCAAAACTATTTTTATTATAAGGTTTATGTAACAAAAATAATTAGTAATTGACTAATAATTATCGAACAATTCATGGGACACGGTGAAAGAATAAGTAAAAACTTAATCGCATAGTTAAATCATAAACTCAGATGAAAAAGTATATTAACTAATTATAATTAACTGTTGTGACAACTAAAAGCGTGTTACGAACGGTAGACCAGAGAAAGCGATAAAATTATTATTGACTTTATCAAAGTCTAACCATAAGTTAAATGGATGATGATTAAATAAAATAATATAAAGTACACATTATACTACTTCTTTTTTTATCGAAAATCTCATTTTGAGAAGTACAATGTATTTTACGAAAAAAATTTATACTTTATATTTAAGGCCTGACCTCGATAGTCGAAATCTTTAATTAAGAACGATGGATAAGTATTTGCCACTCCATCACGGATGATATTATAGAAATTGCAGGTCTATCACTATATTAAAAATTGCCACGTGGATATATAGAAGCTTATGCTAATCTGTGTTCACATGTGAAGAAATTATGGACTAAAATTTTAGGCCTATGGAGATATTAATTTTTTTCTAAAATTAGTTTTTTTTTAGTGGGTATCATTAATTTAAAAAAGCAAAACCCAAAAACGGAAAAAGAGAGAAGTAGTGGCCAAACACGATTAGATATTTTATTTATATCTTAGTGCCAACAAATTAATATTTATTGCTGTAATGGAAAAACGACCTCTAATTAGATCGACGCCATTGAATTGACCCATAAAATAAGAAATAAAAGATTTGATTTATTTCTACTACTTGCATCATTCACCATGTACGAGTTTGTTTGGCATGATGCAAAATATTTTTCAATTTTCACGTGCTTCGTTAAATGTTGTATTTATGAATTGACTATAGTAATGATTAAAATAGAAAAAAATAAATTTTATACGTGATATTTTATTGTCGTCCCTTGTTCTCAACACTCCACCCATTCCAACCCGCAATCCCCTTCCCGCCTCATATCCTCGTGCTAGCTAAAGACAATTAGTATTTGAAATACATTGTCTTGTTGATCGACTGAGGAAAAGACAATTAGTATTTGAAATAATAGACAATGTGTGATTAATATAATTTATCTTGACGACGTGTAGAATAAGATTGCCATTTTATCGAGCTGGGAGACAACCCGAATCATTGTAAAATGTTCATTATTTGATTAACCACGACATAGTGTCCTAGCTAATTTAACCAACTCCAAATCACCTCCACTCTTACCCCTACTCCATCTTTAGTGTGTTTATCTAAATTATATTTTCTATTTATGATCTACCAAGCACAAAAAACTACGTAAGAGAAGACCCTTTAATTTTCACGAAAATATTGCCTTTCACACCAAACACTCCCTTTGTGATTTATTCATTTTCTTTGCTAATGCTTTTTAAAATATTACAGCTTATCCGTTTATCGTCTTAATGGGTTATCGGTTTACCAAATAATCGCACGCTAACAATTGATACCAAACCGATAACTCAATAATTTTTTTTATAAAATCATTAAAAATCGTTAACCCAATAACCCAATAACAATGACCCAATAATATTTTTTCAATTTGATTTATTGATCGATTTGATTTTTTCACGCCCCTTGAAATACTACGTAGACAATGCGTGTTCAGCTTGACGTAGTCCATATAATGCTGAATGAAGAAATATAATTTATAGGTCATTTTCCTATAGCTGGTTCGAATAACATATATATTATATACAAATAAAAAAAAAAAAAAAAAAAGAAAAGGGTCTGAAAAATATTTTAACTTTGGCTAAAATTGTTGTTACGATACCAAACATTATGGAAGATCTTTTACCCCCTCCACTATTTAATAGTGTATTTTAAAGGTATATATATGTCCATGTGGACACATTACTATTTAAAATGATTCAATATTTATGATGTTTATGTAGGCACATATATACCTTTAAAATACACTATTAAATAGTACATGAGGGTAGAAGGTACTATTAAATAATACATGGGGTAAAAGGTCATTATTTTAAAAGTTTGATATTGTAACAGCAATTTCGGCCAAAATTAAAGTATTTTTCAGACCATTTTCCAGTATTATATACAAATAAAGTACAATTCACTTTGTTACTCTTGTATCTCGAAGTGTTCAAAGATGGAGAAGAAAAGAGAAAGGAAGAATAATTTAGAAGAACACATTGAAGTAAGGGTTTAAAGTAATTTCACAAAGAAAATATCACATTAACTAAATTAATGTAAAACGCATGTAAGATATAACTTAATTAAAGAGCTGTTCAAACCTTCACTCTATTTTTGTAATAAAGTTCGAATCCCACTACATTAATATCGAACAAAGATCTCCAAATCCCCTAAAATAAGTTAATGTGGAACAAAGACCCCAAGAGGGGACTGATATAAATATCAAGGACGACCAAAAGATTTCAGTATCCATCAAAAATTTATTAATTTTGAACTAGAGAGAGTAGTCTTTGTTTTCTGCTCTCTTTTAATTGCCTTGAAAGTGACAAAACACAAATGTCATAAGCTAAGTATACAATACCAAAAATTGAATGCAAAAATTTTGGATTTGAAAATAATTAAAGATGAAATTTGATGGATAGGTGTTGAATATTGGATGAACTTGAAGTTGTTTTAAAGTCATGATGGGGCATTATCCATATCGATCTCAAGAAAAGTCAATACAAGATCTTAAGCTAGGCTAATTTTTAATGGATATATTGTGGATCACAAAGCAAAGAGATGATTAGTCCCTCTTACATTCTACTTTCTACTTGTAATATAAGTTGGTGTTTAATAAGAAATAAATAAAAGACTAGATTTTATATTTTTAAATGAAAAATATTTAAAATGTATGTAAAAAATCAAAATTAAAGAGTTGTCAAAAAAGAAAAAAGACATTATTTTTAATCGGATTAAAAAAAATAGTAAGACAAACGAATTGAAATGAATGAAGTAATATCTTCCTTTAACGGCTATATTTTTTTTATATGTAATCAGTCTTTCTTGTAATGCTATATTATATGTTTTTAATAAAAATAACATTTTGCTATAAGAGTAAAAAAGTACCCGAACAGACATCTTTATAAAGAGATTCAACCATTGTACTAATTAAAACACAAACTTTCCCTGGAATTATTTTTCGTTGGTTTAAATACCATAAATTATCTATGAAAAAAATATTTAAGGAACAAAAATGAATATAAAAATTTATATTGAGGCGCAAATATCTCGTACTCTTTAAAAAAATTCAAGTCCATTGCAAAATAATTGTCACCGATCCAGCCCTATAATTTTTTACTTGTCCCCTTTAGAACGTAATGTCGTATAATTGAACAACTCCAAATTTGTTGAAGAGTCAAAAACTCTACCAAAAGAACAACTTCTATCAATATAAAATTGTATATTCACTTTTGTATAGTGAATAAGCTAGTGACACAAGTGTTTGATATTTTGCATTTCTAAACCAATTTAATTGTTCACAAGCTTAAACTATAACAATTAGTCCAGTTTTCATGATAGAACTAGCAAATATTAAATTGTTTCTCAGTATCACGCTCCGAACCTATATCTTGACCGAAAAAATAATCAATGTCATTGCTGGCCCAAGTTTCCCGTAACATAGCATAACATAAAACATTTCATCTAAACATAATTGGGTGGTAATGTTCCATCATTGCCAAAGGAGAAGAAAGCATCTCTGTTGCTGCCCTTTGATGGTGACAAAAGGGATATTTGAAGTCGTGGAGGAAACAAGTTTAGAATTTCTAGAATATGAATGCACCATCAGAAGAGCCCTATTGATGGTTACAAAAGCAATATTTGAATTGAAGGTAATCTGGATGCTACAGCCGGGATAAGATAATGTTGCTTAGATGGCAAACATCCTCCATCTTCAACCTTAAGCCTGCGATCTTCAACCTTAAGCCTGTGAGTGCGTACATGTTAAACTAAAGGAACAAAAAGGTGAAAACTCCTCGAGAAAGGTCAAAGAGGAAAAGGGCAGTAGTTGCAGATGTTGATTGGGTTAGTCTCTGAATATTGGTGAGGTGGAAACTCTGCAAAAGAGGGATTTCAGTATGGTGGTAGAAGACAGACACGGCTCATTAAGTTTCATAATCTAAATCCAAATTTTAATAAGAGGCCTTAAAATTATTCCAACCACCTAACATCAGGTTCCACTTAGTATTGTGCTACTCATTTAGTCATTTTGTTCTATCCCAGTAAGGACCTTTGTACTATATGTGATCTTTCACCATCACAGATCAAAGAACCCACTAACCACAAAATGTATCAAAATTGAACAGATTCCCTAATTAAGTATCGCGATTCGAGCCAGTAGTACTCCACGTTCATTGCACGGTAATAACAAGTTCTTTAGCACAAAAATGGAGACAACAATCACATTCGAAGATCAATGAAGTCATATCCAATTCAATTGCCTTTTAGTTCCTTTTCAAAGTACACCAAAATTCAACAACACTCAAATTCTTTCAAACAAACAATGCTTCTACAAGGTTATTTTCCTACATAGATCACAGCTAACTGTAACAAATAAAACACAAAAGATGCTACTCTATATACACTAAAACAAAACAAATATAAAGAGAGTCAAGAAACGAAAACCAAACACCTCCTCAGAAGTACACGATTTCACCTTCAAGAACCAACTGATGTTTTATTCTCCACCCAATGTCCAGAGCTCGCATTGGAGCAGCTACGAAATCCAAATCGCACACTGCAGGGCCCATTCAGGAATGACACTTTCTCCATACCTAGAACTCGAACACGATACCTCTAATAAATAGTGGAGCAGTCCCACCACTGCACCACAACCCAGTTGGTCAATTCATGTTACTATTACACAAAGGCATATAGCTCAGGAACAAAGGAAAACCATCTGAATCCACAACTCCATTTATCAGGCAATGAAGGGCATTTAGGAAGCCAATGCCAAGTCCTTCTAGAAACCTTATAATACAATATCTCAGGCCAAGAATAGCAACAAACACAAATCAACCCTTTATGCCAAAAACAATAAACGTGTTCATAGTTATGATAACAAACAGATAAAAACTTCCTACAAATCAATTCAGGCACATTCTCAACTTCAACCCAAATCTTAGAATCCCCATTCAATTCCCACAACTTCATGCTTTTTGAAATCCCATTACTCCCATTTCCACTAATCAAGAACAATTGTTTATCCCCATCACTCACCAATCTAGCAAAAGTAACCTCACTAGGCAGCTCAAAATTTGATCTTTTCCACACCCCATTATCAAGATCCATACAAACTGTAAAATAAGGCTCTGGTGTAATAAACCACAAATACCCATCATGAAAAACCCCTTCTTGATGATGATTCTCATTTAAAATCAGATCAAATCCACCAAATTGACTCCAAGAATGAACCAAAGAATCATAAACAAAAACTTGACTTGAAGATCCAAAAGCAGACATCACAAACAGCTTATACCCATTATTAGCTGAAGAAATCAAATTAACAGACTCAATAGAAAAAGGCAAATTTGGGTATTTTACAACCCTAGAAGATCTAGCTAAAACATTAGTTATAATGAAAGAACTAGAACTTGAACGACTGAAACAAAGCAAGCCATTAGAAGAAGATAAAAGAACAGAGGAAGAAGATGGCAAAACAGGGGAAATACACAGAGATAAATTCCGCCAGTTGTTATGAACAGTATCGAATAAAGGGTATTGTCTAGGGAATTGTGGATGTGAAAGTAAAAAAAATGAAGAAAAAGGTGAAGAATTTGGTGAAGAAGAAGAAGAAGGGGAGTGTTTAGAAATGAAAGGGGGTGAAAAAAGAAGAGTCTTGAAATGCTTACAAGTTGATCTGAGTTTCAAGAAAGTTTTTAGTGGAAGAAATGAAAGCAAATGCTCTAATACATCTTCTGGTAATCGACTCCATATTTTGGGATCCATTTGATTTGATTGTATAATTTTCTTGTTTTCCATTGTTGGTGAATATCTGTTGTAGTTCATCTTTGTCATAATGTTCTGTTTTTATGAAAGAACAAATTTGGACAATTTTTCAAGTTCTTGTGATTTGGTAAGCAACTTGTTTTGGATTTTGGCAATTTTGTGACGTGGTTTTCGAGGTGCGAAAGAGATAACTAGAAGTATAGTAGAACACATATGGACAATCAATAAATGACATAATGTCATTTAATTTTACTTTATTTAATATTTATATTTTTAAGTTAAAAAAAATAAATATCAACTTAGTTCTAATTAAATGATATATTTATGTATTATATCATTAATTAAGGGAACATTCTCCATTCTAACGTGATTGTCCACTTTTCCTTTTAATCTAATAATTATTTTTTTTTATGTCTTTTTCATGTTTAAATTATTTTAATTTTGTATGTGGTATGACAAATTTACTATCACAAAATTAAAAGTTTGATATATTTTACTTCGTTAGTTTCAATTTTTTGTCTTAACCTTTTTTTTTTTTAATTTTTTTTTTTTTACAACTTCTTTATTCTGCTTTTTCATATGATATGTTTAATATTATAAAAATAAATGTCATTTTGATACATTCTACGTACGGTTAATTTAACGAACAGAAAATCTAAAAACTTTCATTATTGTCTGAAATATCGTATCAAATTTAAATCAGACAATTAAAGTAAGGTAAAATCTTTAATTTAAGACTATTGTAAAATTTATAAATTTCTTTTATTTTTCTAAACTTCATAAAATCATAGTAAACAAATTAAAACATGGAATTTATTTTTATTTTTAGTTTAATAATTGAGACTGATGCTGGTACTATTTTTTTAAGGAAAAATTACTGAAATACACGTCTTATATTTCTCTTATTTCCAATATTCTCTTCTATTTTTAAAAACCTCTAAAATCTTTTATTTTTTTTATGTATTCGAGGTACATATTAATGTATCTAAGCTAGTATTTAATGTATCTGAGCTACATATTATGTATTCGGTTTATTTTATAATGTATCCGAGCTAGATTTAATGTATTCGAGCTAGTTTTTAATGTATTCTAGCTACATATTATGTATCCGATTTATATTATAATGTATCCGAAATACTCTTTAATGTATCCGAGCTATATATTTATGTATCCAGTTTGTGTTTCTTTTTAAGAGATTAATGTAATCACAAATTAAAGATGTACAGATTGTAACTTCATATCAATTGTCAAGGAAGTTGAAGTTGACTTGAAGATTGAAAATGAAAGTCTGAAATGATGTTGGCAAAGTTCGATAAATTTGAATAGATCACATCGACCATTTGTCTGATTTTGACCACCTAAATTTTTTATAATTTTATTTCATTTATGTGATCAAATATTGAATAGGAAAAAGGGCAAAATAGCAGTTATTGCAGGACAAATAGGTTGTGATCCTTGCTGTACATATTGGAAAAATAAATAAATTAGCTATTTATTACGTAAATATAAAAATAAAAGATATTCAGCTTAAATTATAAAAAAAAATCACAAACTGTAACAACCTTTAGTTTTGAAGTTATAATTTAAACATATGATCAGCTATAACATGATTATACTAAGGACAATCTTCATATAAAATTTAAGTTAGCATGAGAATCTCAGTAGCTCAATTGATTGATTATTTAAATTTTGATTTTGTTAGTGACGATTCAATTCTTCATCTCATAATCTTTCCCCTGTTTTTCCTTTCATTACCTCTGAATTTAGTTTTTAATATCAGTAGATAATTTATGTTTTTTTTTTAAGCATTTGAGATTAGAAGAGTAAAAGAAAGGCAAAACAGAAGTGATAGGGGACCAACATGGATTGTGGTGTAATGATGAAATTGTTTAATTCTTAATTAAAGGTCTCGGATTCAAGTCCTGAATATAGAGAAAATCATGTTGATGGTGTCACCCCTGAATGGAACCTATTATACGCGATTTAGATTTAATTAATATATGCAATATATTTGTTTATAAAAAAAATCATAGAATTTTAGTGACATTAGTATGTGATGCAATGATTGAGGGTGTTTTCCTTTTAATTTGAATAGAGAATGCTATTCTCAAATTTAAATAATCAAATTTCAATGCGAATATTAAACATAAAAAAAAAAAAAAAAATGCTCATTATTTTGGCCGGTCTATGTTATTTATGGCTACTTTCGGTATTTTCTGACTTAGACAATATTTTTTAAATTTTGCTATTTAAAGAAAAAATTAGTACTCAAATGTGTTCATAAATTTCGCAGAGACTGTACCAAACAAAAAGAAAAATCATAGGGAGGAGTAATATCTATTTTTTATATAGGGAGGAATGGAAGAAGACAAAATTAAATAGGGTGCAATTTGTCTACCCACTTTGCTCAACATGTATTGATACCCACACGTTACTGTATAATCATATTACAATAGGCTAATTGCGTGTTTAACTCTACATAAATTTAACTATTTATTTATGTATATTCAAAGTTAGAGCACATAAATATCAAATAAAATTCAAATTAAAAGATATATTTTTCAAACTAAACTAAGAACACTTTCTTATCAGAATCGATACTACAAATACAAATAAAATTTAAACTTATAACATCGATTCACGTTAGCTCAATTTGCTTATTTTTAACTATTAAAGTTCCGTTTGATACGGCGTATAAAAATAATATTGATACTTAATTTTTAGTAGCATATATAATGTTTGGTTGTAAATTTACGTTTGATATAATTGCTATATGTTTTATTCATATATTTTATTTGATGATACTATTTTTATCTATAATAAACTAAGGCATTAACAACACATGAGTTTATTCCTGATAATACATCCTATTTATTTAATTCATACAAAAAAAATCAAACAAACAATAGAAAATAATATTAGCATAATTAATATTTTTTATGTTTCTTTTTACTTGTCATGTTTCGTTTTAAGAAAGTGAATTTGACTAATTTTTGAAACTTGGAGTAGATTAATTTAATATTTAAAATTTACATATTGGATATTCGAAAATTATACAAAAAATACTATAACTTATAATCATTCTCATATAAATATGATAAAAATATATCTGTAGAAATTAGTCGAACTCTATAAAGTTTGACTCTCAAAAAACAAAACGTATGTCCGTAGCTTTGTGCTTTCTCACGCCTGAAGAAATGACCAAAAGAATATGGATAAAAGCAAAACAGGAAGCTAGCATAAATCCTTTTTTTCCCTAATAAATTCTTTTTATTTAACCATATGATATTCTAGATATATATTAACTTGACTAGTTTGCGTTCACATCGTGTTAGTATCCCATATTGAGCATGGATTTGGTAATTTGTTTTCTAATATAGTCTCGAACCATCTTTACTTTATGAGTTAATTTTTAGTATTGTCTATTAAGTTTAAAATCTATTCTTTTATTATAATATCATAATTAGTCTTCATCTTATTAGTTAGTTTTTAAAAAATTAAGTTAAATTAGAGGTCCATTTTCCTTTTAACATCGTGAATAAACTCATTTAGGGATATATATTATTTACTACAAAAAATATTGTTTTTCATCCCTAAAATAGAACTCGAGATTTTAGGCTATAAGTGATGGATTCCAACCAACATAACCAATTAATTGTTAATAAATGAAATGAAGCCGAAGCTATGTGAGGAAGATATAGATAGACAAACAAGTATAGTGAGCATGTAATTTTTAGTTAATATATGCCATATCTTTGTTTATATATATATATATATATATATATATATAAACATATAATTTTAGTAACATCAAAGTATGTGATGATTGTTTCTCCCTTTTAATTTTAATAGAGAGTGATACTCTCAAACGAGTCTGATGCATCGCAAATTTAAATTAATCAAATTTTAATGTGAATATTGAACATTAAATATAAAATAAAAAAATATTTTAAATGCTTATTATTTTGGCCGGCCTATGCTATTTAGGGCTAGATTGAGTATTTTCTGATTAAGACCATATTCTTTAAATTTTGCAATTTAAAGAAAAAAATAGTCAAATGTGTTCATAAATTTCATAGGGGTTGTACCAAACATAAAGAAAAATCATAAGGAGGAGGAGTAATATAGTAATTTAAAAGGAGAAATGGGAAAAGACAAAATTAAATAGGGTGCAATTTTTCTATTTTCAACATATATTGGTACCATACGCATACGATTTAAAGTTATGTTTGATAGGATAATTGTGTTTCTACTCATTTAATTTTTTACAAATTTAATTATTTATTTGTGTATATTTAAAGTTGAAGGATATAAGTGTCAATTGAACCCAAATTGAAAAATATATTTATGTATATATCAAATATTAATACTTTCTGACAAACTTTTCTTTCGTGATACATATATCTCATAATTGGAGTTGCACACATGCATGTATCCAAGAGTGTGTCGACCAACACCGTTTTGTTGGAAAATTACATTATATAAATATATAAAAAGATTTTTATATATATATATATATACTATGTGTTGAATTCTCTTTATATCTTTAAATATTTATTTTTTTATATTTTGATATCTTTAATAAAAAATCGACTTCCGCCACTAGTTGCGTTTCTTAAACATCTCTCGAAAGCTAATTTGTTAAAGATATATCCTCCTATTTGTTTACTCCAATTAGGAAAAATAACACAATTTTAGCTTAGCTGCACGGAACATGTTCATGCTTTGATAAACATTCAATTCTAAACTTGGACAAATAAATAAGAATACGTGGTCTTTTAGAATTATATGGGGATGTAGCTCAGATGGTAGAGCGTTCGCTTAGCATGCGAGAGGTATGGGGATCGATACCCCGCATCTCCACTTGTTTTATCTCGGATGTGAGCTTCCGTTTTACCCACCCTGAATACTTTTTTGATCTCGGATGTGAGCTTCCGTTTTACAATGCGCCACGTCATCATTAATATCCCGGTCTCATTGGATTATGGACCCAATTAGATAAATTTTCACTTATATAATTTCAATTGTATAATTATATCAAACATAACTTTAAATTTCAAATAATGTTTTTCAATTTGATTTCAAACAATTTTTTTAATAAATATCATCAATTCATGTCCAACCACCTACTTATAACTCTCTTGATGTTGGATCTTTGAAATTGGTTGTAGCTACCTCAAAACTGGACAATAATTATAAGAGCACATTTTTGCTAAACACCTCTTTGTAAGTATATATACCCAATTTTCCTTCATAAATGAATGTTAGATGAAAGTTGGGGAGCTAATCAAAGACGATACTCAACACAATAATAGTAAGAAATTAACGAGTACGTAGTGCTAACAACTTTCGATCCACGGATAAGGGCAAATTTCGTATTTTAACAAAGTGTGTGCTGTAATGAAAATCGTGAGGGCTTGAGTCAAAGAGAATTATATTATACCATGTTTAGAGTATATATCGTCATACTAATGGTTCGATGAGACGAGTATGAAGATGACAGAGTGATGGCATAAGGTCTGAATTGATAACTTTGTCTAGCTATGAGCCGTTTTATTATTTAAAAATGCATACACAAAAAGAAGTTGGTAGGCTTGGATCGTGATAAATACTTGATTGATATGGGTGATACAAATTTAATCTCCAAATTTACTTATGAACAGTAATGAGAAGTATTTCAAGAGGGAGATTGTTGCTGAACAAAATTCTAATTGGTAGTTGAAAAAAAGAAGAAGCTACTAATTAAGAAACTCTTAATGATAACCAACTAAGTTTAATTCAAAATAAACAAATATCATCTTACCATGTTGAAAATATAATTGGACTTTTTTAGCCCAACAAATTAAAGTGATATCTCACCACAAGTAAAATTGCACTAATAATGGGGTCTCCTGCCTTCATTACCCAATCACACAGGCCATATCAAGTTGAATCTACTCATAAATTATTTATGATTTTAAAATTTTAATTTAATTGGCTTTCTTTGTGTGTTGTTGGTCATTACTTTTAACAAGAAAAAATAATTAAACATGAAATTAAATTTTATGCAGAAAGTTACGTGAAACTCATGTTTGCTTTTATCTCTATATGATTCTTTCGTTGTTTAGTAAATGCTAAAATACAATTCATAAATATAGTTTTGTCTAATTCACATTTTATAAAATTTGAACTTATAACATCGAGTTCTAAAGATTCACATTCTATCAAACTAAACTAATAACAATTTCTTGAGAATCGATACTACAAATACTAATAAATCATCCGTGTAGATTGCACCAAGCCACCAACATTAGGTTATTTGTGGTCTTATTGCAAATTTGGTTTCTTGTTTAATTAGCAAGACAAAAGAAGGAATTAAATAATAAGGAAATAATCAACCACTAAATTTGAGCCACTGAATTAGAAAGTATATTTTAAAAAGTTTAGGATTTAAACATTTTTGCGTCACTAGTTTACGCAATATTTTCTTTTTTAATGGCTCCATTAGTTAAAAAGGACAAAACCCGACTATATCGCAAACCACAAGGATAAATGTGTGGCATTTTTGTATCGATAAGGGCATTGGTAATTTGATCAAACTCTCACCAACAAATAAAAATTTAAATTGTCAAACAACTGAAACTATTAAGATTTTTGTACCCTATTTTTTACAAGAAGCAAAATATAAAAAATACAACTAAAGTATTGGAACGTGATAGCAGTAGACAATAATCCAAAATTGTACACTCATATTTCTTATAGGTTTTTGGCCACTATCCTCGTGGCTCGAGCACTGTGCTTTACCAGTGAGATTTTGAATATAAAAAGGCAAATAAAAAATAAAAATAAATCAGTCATTATCTTAATTCTTAAAATGATTATTTTAATTATTCATTTACTTAATTATCATCATGCTGCCCATGTTATGCATTTTTGCCAACAAAGTCGTAGTTGAATTATTTAAAATACTTTTACCTTTTCTCTCAATTTTTTCTTTTGTCTTTGACATACTATAAGAAAAATTCTCCTAAAAATGTTTTTATCCTTTTAACACCATGGGTGGGCTAACTTTTCAATTTTAAAATCCTTTTAAGAACATTTCAAGTTGAAAAATACATTAAAGGAGAATTTTTCCTTATTAAGTTGAATTTTCACCTATGACTATAGTAAAAGTGTAATATAAGCTAGTACACTAAGATAACTTATTCAGTGAAATTTCATAAGTGAGTTGATGTAATATAATTAAAGGAGCAAGAACAACGATTGTGTATCTTATAATTGCAGTGAAATTTTCTGATCTCACTGCCAAAAGAATCAATCCAAAGTCTTCTTTTGAATCATTAGGATACAAAGCGTTTTTCCACAAACTAGATACCTTTCTTGAACTTGTTTTTGTGTTGTGAGAATTCTAATTTATTTTTCACACTTATCTTTCTCTATTGAAAAATGAGATGGATTTATAAGAAAAGGTATAGTACCGTTGTTTCATAACGACAATAAACCTTCTCATATCTTATCTAAAACTAAATAGGCCGAGTCAATTCACATAATCGATCCAAACCCAAATTAATTATTCAACAGTTGAAAAAATTATAACATACATAAACCTTACTTCTATCTCACGAAAATTGAAGCATTTCCTTAATTAGTATCACCACACGACATTTTTTGTCAGCAAAGCAACTCTGGCAAACCTTGTCATTTGTCACATGCAAAACCTTTAACTTACACCCTATATTCAAAAAATCTGCCATGAAGGAATCCTATTATTACAAGCAAGGAATGACCATACTACCCTTGGACAAGAAAAAATAAATATAAAATAAAGACAATTAATTGGTCATCCACTGGGCATTTTGGTCATTTTGATCTACCATCTGTATCATGAGGTTTTTGTCTCCCTATTCTATAACTAGGGTCATTATCATTTTCAAACTATAAATATCTATCCTGTGATATTTGACTAGATACCTCTTTAAAACTAAATATACCGACAAAAATATTATTATATATATTATTGTGTAATTTTATAAGTTAAGTTTAGGATTGTGTCTATCCGTCTTATTCTTCCTTTATAAAAGTAGAAAGATTATTTTTGATATTCACCGGCTCAAATAAAATATATTAAATCAAGTATGAAAATAAAATAGATATATTAACAAAGAAGTCATGCTAAATAAAGGAGAAAAAAACAATATCAACAATAAATAATATGATAACTGAAGTAAAAGATCATAACAAAACAACAAGAAAATTGAAGACTAGTATAGTATAAGGGGTCGTTTGGTGTAATGGATAAGGAAAGTTAATCCCGGGATAAGGGAAGTTAATCCCGGAATAGCCTTTATTTCCTTGTTTGGTTGGAAAGCTTGGGATAACTTATCCCAGGATTATGAATTAGTACCGGGATAAGTTATCCCTCACATTGGGTGGTATAGTAATCTCGGGATAGCTTATCCCGGGATAAAATAGGTTAATGACAAATATATCCCTTTAAATCCTTTATATACATCATTTTTCACATTTATTTATATTTACATTATTTTTAATATCATGTATAATACTATTTACTACTTCTTATTTTTATGATAATCATTCATATTTTTCTATTAAAAAATTACACTATATAAATATAATTTTTATTTGACTAATTCTTATGTTTATTTTATTTTGATTTCTCATAAATTTTCTTCTCTTTAACAAACTAAAGAGGGAAGTTCTATTTTTAAGCTAAATAAAAAAAAGTTATATTTTTAAATACATGGAAATACATAAAAAAAAAATTTATGTTAAATAAAATAAAAGTTTTATTTTAAAAAATAAATAACTAAAGCTCGCAAAGAAAATTTTAAAA
>JAJOOH010002943.1:62500-73968 GCA_029582605.1 Solanum gracilifrons
ACCCACCCCCTCATTATATTTCTCCACACACCACACCCTAAAGACATAATAATCACATTTGTTCTCCATCCCCTTTCCGCTACTCCATATTGATTCACTGTCACACCGCTCTCCATAAAGCTTCTCCCTCCACCCCGAATCTCCACCACCATTTACACAAAAGTGCTTTGTTCAAAACCTTCAAGTCTTTAACCCCAAGCCTTCCCCCACCATTTAGGAGCTGTCGTGGTCTCCCATCGTACTAAGTAAAAATTCTTTGCCCCATTTGCCGCATCCCAAAAAAAGTTTCCTTGCAACCTTCCAACTTTCCTATAGCAACAGAGGGTGCATCGGAAAGGACATGCAATAAGTAGGAATACTCATGTTACCAATTTAAAAAATATGTAGGAATACTCGATAAATTGCTCTTAATAAGCACTTCCTTCCCTCCTCGGTGACAAATATCTCTTCTGCCACCCTGCTAGCCTCTTCACTGCCCTCTGAATGACCGGATTCAAGTCTTTACTCTTCAAGATAGCTGCACTCCTTGATTGAGGAATAGGACCTTCATTTACTCTCAATTTGTCTCCCTCTCTTTCTGTGACCTGCTGTGCTTGTCAAAATCGTGAAACACAAACTTGACTCAAATTTCTTGGAATCTTCTTCAAAATGATTTTTCCTATCTTTTTCCCCCCATGTAATGCTTTCTGTTGAACTCTTTACTTTTGATCATTTTGGTGAAACCAGTGTCTAAAGATTGATTACCTTTGTTGTTGACATTTTTATCCAAGTCTCTCTCTCTTTGATCGATGAAAAAGATCTTTGCTTTACTTTGATATCTTTTTCTTAAAACATGACTTGCATCAGATGTAATGAAATGTTGTTGAGAATGTCAATGTAGCATTTATCAAGGTTTTTTTAATTTTTTATTATTATTATCTTTTCGGTGCTCCTACTTTAGATTCATTTGTACTCAATGGAACAATAGTATTACTTTGCATTTCTCTCTTTATTTTTCTGATTATGATGTGCTATCTGAGAACCTCTTCCTACTGCAGATTATAATATGCTTGAGGATGTTAAAAGATTTGCTGAATCTGCAAGAAGAATGAGTCAGAGGCTATGTGGCTACTTTCGTTTTAAGCTTCCTTTCCCTCTTAAAAACCTTCGTAGAGCTGCAGACAGTCGCAGAACCAAAATACACTTTCTGTCCAGTGGAATGTCAAAGAGGGAGAAAAATCAAACTTACTACAACAACAGGTAAATTGTTGATCTCAAATGCATAAGGTTGCGGTGATATTCTGTTCTTTGGTCAACCCATCATGCTTATGGTATTTGTTTCTCTGATTTGATTATAATATTACCAGTTTTGCGAACGAATCCCTTCAAATGACTTGAGTTTGGATCCCATAAACTGAAGAAATGGAGAACCCCTTCCTGTGTCAACTTGTATGTGTTTTTATAGTAAAAACTGAAACTTTAGAGGTTCTCATCTTGTCATAAAAGTACAAAGTTTGCAAACGGCCTTTTGGTTTAACTATTACCTTAGCATTTGACATCGTTTTCTCCCTTTCACTCTTCCATTTCCATCTTTTGTCATATCACTTCGCCTTGTTTAGAGTCACTCTAGTAGCATCTGTGGAAATAATTTTATCTCTCACTTGTTCAGAATTACGTAATGACTTGATCCTCTCACTAAGGTATGGATGCAACTTAGAGTTCTATTTTGAGTTGTCACCTTAAAAAAACTAAGATCCTTTTCCAACATAGTTGAAAATGTTGTTAAACTACCAACTCTTGATTGTTGAAGTGCAGAAAAATAAATAAACTAATGAGAATGCGCGGTATAAGGCGAAATGGAAGGAATTTTATCTCTGAAGGGAATTTCTACGATGAAAGAAGAAGGAAAAAATAAATAAAATAATGTTTCTAGTCTAATCTAAACACAATTTGTAATTGATTAGGTTTTGGCGCATAAGAATGTCATCTTTCTATAATTAGAAACGACTTAACTTTAAAGTTCTACAATACCCTAAATGAAATGATTTAAAACCACACAAATGTCTAAGATTTGTTTTAGACCACAAATTTTAAAAATCTTCCTTTCTTTCTTAAACTTTGTGCCTAGTCAAACGGTGCCACATAAATTTAAACGGAGGGAGTACTCCCAAAGAGGAAACCCAAACAAAATTGCGGTGAAAGCAAAGAGCAAAAAAGATTCACTTTATCTTCTAGCTTGCGTAGCTTAATGGAAGTTGCTTGCAAGACTTTGGATATGCTTTTGCTAAATGGCCTCCGCGTGGTAATACATGTGGGTGCCATTGCCACAAAGGTGAGGTGCATCGGTAGGTTTCTCTCTGGCATATGCGGCATAACACTTGTATTTAGAACGCGTACGTGATTGATAGTGTATGCATAACAGATTTAGTATTAGGTGCAAATATGTGATTGAAGCTTATAGTTGTTGGGCCACACAACATTTATCGATGGAAAAGGCCTTTCCTAGAGGGGCTTTGATAAATATATTCTTGTGCATCCAGTCATGACCAGCTGCTCCTGCTAGTGTGTGTCAATTGTATCATAGACTCAGTAGTGGATGAGATTCTTGTCTCAAAGGAAAGTTAAGAGTCACGTTGTCGGTCACTGGTGGAAGTGTCATTGGAAAATTGCATAGCCTGAAGAGGGTGCTGTTCTACCTGAACTTTTAGTGAACGCGGCAATGTCACAATGAAAGACTCTGCTTGTGACAGCTTGAGAAGTAGTCAAATGCATACTACTTTTTGATAAGGGAGTAAGATGCATATTATAGTTGTCTAATGTCCTCTGAAAGATTTATTTAGTTACTTTCCTGAGTTACATGGATGATGCTCTTGATCAACTTCTTACTACCAAGTTCTTGTTGCTGAGGCAATGTCTGATTCCCATGTAACTTTTCTCTCAATTTAACATCCTAGGGAGGACTGTCTTGTAGGTGATGGAGAACTCTGCTACAGTTGAGCTTTAGACAAGACTTGGTTGCTGAACTATCATCATTCTTATCTTCAAGTATTAGTATATTTGCTTTGTCTTTCATTGGCGTCTCTTCCCCGGCTCTTTGTGAACCAAGGATATGAGCATCTATTAACTTATGTTGGTATGAATCAGTAAATTTTCAGATATTTTAATGCACAACACTTTTATGTATTTTCCCCAGGAATAAGTTCATATCTTGGACAATTGAATGGCGGTTTAATTCAACAGACGTTGTCTTGATTGACCATGGGTAAATGTCCTAGACCAACTTTATCCCTTTTGAGTATTCTCTATTTTGATCTAAATAGTATTGATCTTAGTATCACCTTGAGAAGCTTTGAGCAGTTATATAATTGCTTTTGTTGCAGAGTACATGAAAACACAAGCCTCATCTCTGTGCTTGAGACTCATTTGAAACCTGGGCCCTGGAATCATCCACTGAAGCAATTTTGTGAAGAGTCTTTGGACAGTCTTAAACTTTTCATTCGCAAACATTCAAAGGTCTCTCTCTTTGTTTTGTTTTAAACCTTGTTTGATATGATCATGTTCTTGAGTATGCATGGTCAAAATTGCTTTATAAAATCTGTTCTCTACATATATTTGAGTACAAAGTTCCAACTTCTGGATAAAATACGCACATTCAGAGACACAATCGTCTCGCCTTCTGTGATTTCTGTTCTGAATTCAAGACATGATAACTTCTGTAAGTAGTTCATTTATTTAAGTGTTACAATAGGAAGCGTATCGTCTTCTATTTAAGTTGATGCTTGTGTTGTGTGTAAAACCATTATGTTGTTCTTCTTTGCATGCAGTTTTGATGCGAAAAGCTGCTCATGTACTTTCTCTTAAAGAGCCTTTACTTTTTGAATAGATCGACTCTTAGTCCTTTTATTGGATAACAATGACATCTGTCAGTGCACGTGCTGCATGATCCTGGATGTTTGTTAAACAATGTTTGGGTGATTTGATTCTGCTTACACTTCATTTATTTCTTGTGGGTACAATTTTTTTTTCCTGGATGTGTATTATGTTTTTTGGTATATATGATCCTTGAATGAGCTATTTATAGTAAATAACGCTGAAGGAAATGTCTGAGTTTAATATTTGTTTGATTGCAGGGGTCGAAATCACCTTTTTATGAGTTGAATTCAAAAGCTCCATTGCGTGAGCAACTAGCCAATAAAGCTATTTTGGAGTACCCTGTCATTTATGTTTTTCTGCCATCGCACAACTATGATTTTGAAGTAATCAAATCTCCCATTCCTCGAAAAGTTGAGCCAAAAGTGCTAAATTGCAGTGATAGTCCAAGTCCCAAGGGAGTGATGTTCAGGGAGGAGGATATAGGGGATGGTGGATCATCAAACCCACACATTTCAGATCTCTTGAGTTGTGACAGGTTAAATATAGCATTCCAGACCTCTAACAAGTCATTAGACATGTTATCAGTTGTTGAGGACACTTCATCTGTAGTTGGTGATACATGCATAACTTTTGATTCAGAAGTTTTGTCAACGAAAGAGATGGATCCGATTGGAGAGAAGTATTGGTCATTGCTGGGTGACATTTTACCAATGGAAGATGAATTAGAGGAAGGGGAGATAGCTCCACTTTAAATTCGTCGTTGCCTTATGTTGTCTACCCTATTGTTGTGTAAAAATGGTTTGCTTTGTACACCACTGATCCGTGTAAGCTGCAGTATCTGATTTGTGCCTCCTTATAAATTCTTCTACATTGGTGATAATCATAGTAGCTATCTTATGAGGATCTTGGGTTTGGTTTCTCCCGTCCTCCATTTTCCGAGATGTGAAAGATCCACCAGAGAGTGGCTTGACCATCGATTCAACGTGGAGAAAAAGGTTCGGAATCTGTCAAGCTAGATACAGAATGCAGTTTCATAGAAGCAGTGTACCCTTTGTAGTTCAATGCTGGTGCTAGATGATAACTTCAGCATTGTATTTAAAACTATAGTTAAGAGTTTCTCTTTCACAATATTTGATAATTTAAAGATTTGCAGAAGTGTTATCAAATTAAACCAATTGTGTCGGATTTTTAAATCTTATAATTCAAATCAAAACAAAACAATAAAAGTCGGACGGTTTCAAGCTTTTTACTGATAAAGTCTCCATATGAATCATATAATTTGTACTCCAAATATTTTTAAATTTTTTAGTTATATCTTCAAATAAAATAATTATAATGTCATATTTTTATTAATATAGCCTGTATATTTTGGTAAATATTACCAATATATAGACTATTATATGACTGAAAAGGTCATGATGACATGGGCACATACAAGAGTATCTTCATGTGATAAATTGTTTGATTATTCATATTACTTGTTTATATTATCGAAAAAATATTTATTGAATTTTATAAAATTAATTTAAACTTTTTTATTTTTCTTTTAAAATTAATTTTTTTTGAATGAAATTTTTGTTAATTTAGGTTTTGATGGATGAAAACATAAATTATAGGCGGAACTCTAAACAAGCCTCTAAACTTGTTGGGTTTTTCCCCTCAGGTACCTCAACTACGCCATTTTCCTATTGAATCCTTGAACCATTCATAATTTGTTCAAGGATTCTCAAGGATTCGATAAGAAAATGGTGTAGTTGAGGTACCTGAGGAGAAAGCCCCAACAAGTTTAGAGATCTATTTATGTATTGCACCTAAATTGTATAAAGAGTATTAATTAAAAAGAGATAAATGTTAAATTAATAGAAATATTTGTGATTTTTTAAGGACATGTAAAGGAGAAAATGTGCAAATATATGAAACGGAGGGAACATTTCATTTACCCAGCTCTATAGAGAAATTAAAAGTTCATTTTATTTGTTATTTTAGTAAAATAATAATTTTTTTGCATATTAATATAATATTAAATAACTGTATAAAATAATGCATAATTAAATTTATAGTTTTAAAATATTATTAATAAAGTTACTTTAGTAAAATTACTCCTAACAAAAAATATTTTATGTCAAATGAACATGCATTAAATAATATAAAATAGTTAATTGTGTCATACTTTATTTGATACTTGAAAATAGGTTAAACTTATTGATGACTATCTAAAGTTGCATTACCTTTCAGTTAGCACCTCAATTAAGGACCCGTTTGGCCATAGATTTTCTAAGTAAAATTTAGAGGGAAATTTGGCAAATAGTGTTTGTCCATACAATTTGTTATTATTTGACAAATATTTTTGGCAAATAACCCAAATTTCCAAATATTAGAAAAAGTATTTGGGTCAAATCTCATTATTTGGAATCTTTTAAAAATTTAAATTCTACACCAAATTTTTATTTTTTATAAAAACACCCTCTATAGTAGTTGTTTGCATTGTATTACATAATTTTTTGCGTAAACACCAAAGTAGTGATGGAATATTCAGTGAATATGAAAGTGATAATATGATTATTGATGAAAATGATGAACAATCGGCTCATGGTAACAAAGTCATGTGCTTTGTCTACTTCACGATGTAAGGAATGATGCTTGTTGCATTCACTCCGAACTAGTGTCATGGACACTACTTGTTATTTGTTGCAATGAAGATCCAATTGACTTGTAATACAAATTTATGGTTAGTTTTGATAGTTTTTAAAACTTATGGATACAAATAATATTTCTTAAAAAAGTGAAATATGTTTCTCAAATACTATGGAGTGAAATTTCACTCAAATTTTAACACAAATAATATTTGCCAAAAATATTTGAAAATCTATTACCAAATGTTAGCTAAATTTTATTATTTTAGACGTTTTATGTCATGTCATTGTGTTATTTTGACTCTTTTTGTTGATGTGCCCAAGTGGGTGTGATGCACTCAATCACTCATTAATGACGTGTGAAAAACTTATTTATCATGTCTATTTTATTTTCTATCTTCTTCTTCCCTATTTTCCAGTCCCTACCTCTCCTATTATCTTTCCAAGATTAAATGTATTGATATATATGATATAATTGATCATTTAATTAGATATATTTGGTTAAATATACATTTGAGGTCAACAACTGATTGTGAAAAAAATGTTAAAATAACATAGCAGAATTGAATATAACGTATTTAAAGTAATACAGTCTAATTAAAATATCTACGTAAAAGTTGATACCAACTTTTGATAACTATCCATTGATTGCGTCTTGAAATTATTTATCAACATGAAAAATGCATGAATCACTGTTAGCCCATTCTTGAATAACTTTTCACTTTAGCCTTCAACTTTACAAAAACATCATCTTTTACTTTTTCTTTCTCATAGGTGAAAAGAAATATTTTATTTTATGAGAGGTATGTATATATATTCTTTTAGTTTCTCTTTTGGTGTTTGCTGTTAGGAGTTGCATTGGAGCTTCGAATAAATCTGAATTACGCATTATAAAGCTCATTCAGGGATAATACTCTCAACATGATTTTCTTCATTTCTAGGGTTCAAATTCGAAATTTCTGATTAACGGTGAAACAGTTCCACCGTTGCTTCACAATCCATGTTAGTATGAGAGGCATATCTATTACATGGCAGACAATATTTTTCTAAGATTCCTTCATTTTTTGTCAAATGGATTTTGGGTTCCACTTGCACAAAATGGGCTAAGAAGGCCGTTCAACTATTCTATTTAAAATTGTAAAACTTACATAAATGACTATAATTTTACTCTTTTGCTACTAAGAGGGTGTCTAGATTAGATTGACTTAAAAGTTGATCAAACCTATTTTTAAGTCAGTTTTTTGATTTCTGAAAGTGTTTGATAAATATAAAATAAATTTAAAATGACTTAAAATAAGTTAAAAATAAAAAATAAACCTTCCATACTTTTTATTTTTTGACTTAAAAAATATTTAAATTTGACTTTTTATTTTGACTTAGAAACTAGTACTACTATTTTTTTAAAGCGAATCCAACCAGACTCTAACTAAAATTTCAAATCAAGTAATCGACACATGTAATTAAAATATATAGCATAGGTGTAGCCTAACCCCACCTAATAAAAAGCCTAAACACGCGCAATGTCGATAAAATAGAGTTGCATCCGGGTCCCTCTAAATCTTTCATCCAAGATCCTCTCCCTACCAACTTACCCCACCCCACCCCACCCCACCCAATAATAATAATAATAATAATATTTATCGTAATTTAATTTGTTTTCTTAAAAAGTTATACAAATTCTAAATATATATGTGTGTAATTATAAACTTTTAAATATGTATCTATATATATTCCATTTTATTCATATATGTGTAAATTATACACATATTAAATCGTGCTTAGTAGGGGCCTAAGAACACTAGTAATTAAATAAGTTTAAAAGAGTGCCAGAATGGAAAAAAATCACTGTATCTCACATTAATAATTAAAAGTAGTATTAAAAAACAACACATCTCATATCTACCGACAAAAATAAGATTTTTAAGGATGTTTTCGCTTTTTATTAAACGTATTTAGTATTTGTTATTCAGATCATTAAATTAGAAAAGTTTTATTAACTGAAAAAAAAATAGAAATTAGAAACTGTTTAAGAAAAAAAAATCAAACCACAAAAATTAACTATGTATCCTTACAAATTTACTTCTTTCGTTGTATCAGAAGTTATGGATTACTTCCTCCCAAAATAAAATGAATATATGTTATTGGTACCTCACACTTTAATAATTCCGTCAAACTCAAAAGTCAATAACAAATTACACAAAAACTCAATATTTGTTTTGTAAAAACTTACGTAGAAGAGGTAAATTTATTGATAAAAACTGAGAGTGAAGCCAAACAATGATAATAATACAAGTGAAAACTCTCTTATCAATTCTTTTAATAATTAGAAAAAACATTTCTATAAGCAAAATGAACTTTTTCAATTTTTTCTCCATTTTTTATTCACATCAAACTTTATTTTTAAAGATTCAAAACCCAACATTATTTAAATATTTTAAAGAGTTCCGGCACAAACAAAAAAAAAAGATGTGATAAGATATTCATATAAAACAAAACATACCATCCAATAATTTAAAACCAGAAAAGGGCCCGTTTTGGAACCAAAAAAAAATTATCATTTGAATTTTGTTTTGTTCTACAAAAATAAAATCTCGAGTAACGTCTCTGAATTTAAAAAAAATAAAGTTTGAGTTTTATCTTAGTGATTAAACAATAATTGCAAATAATTCCATCTGTATGATTAATACAATCGCATTATTTGACTAATATTATTATAACAACGTGAGCACGAATCATGACACATAATTTAATATGATAAAACTTGATTATTTCAGATTAATATATACATCGTGCAGACTTGTGTGTGTTAAAAGAAAAGACAAACTGTGATTAAACATGATGCTAAGTATTGTGATTATGGCATAATGTAGAATCCAAATAAATCAATTAAAATACAAGAGCCTAATCAGCATTAGCAAACATTATTAATTTAAAGAAAAGCTGGATTTATTTCAGTATCTCATTGTGATTTGCTAATCTCCTACGTCCTTCTTGTCCTTTTAAGTAGTATAGTTTACGTAAAAAAAAAAAAACTTCTAGGCTTAAAATCTTACTAAATAAAATAAAGGGTTATCGTAGAATGATTCATATTCTTTTCTTCTTAATCAGAAGTTTTGGGTTCAAATTCTATATGAAGTTTCTTCTATTAGAAAATCCTTTACAGTTTACATCATAATGTGAATATTTTTTTTACATGAATTTAAATTTAATCTGACCTCAATACAATTTGATGGACCAAGCTTGAAAAGACTTTCAAATACTTGATGATTTGAAACTTTCAAACACTTGATGAAATTTTAAAGAGACGTTTCATACAGCAAATCCAAATTAATAGTTGGCAATTAGTGCAAAGATTTTGATCCGATCACCAATATTGTTATGATGTATTGAGGGATCTTTTAATTCACATATATGGTGTGATATTTCAAAGTTAAGTTTAAAATTAAATTTATATTCTATTTTATTAAAAATATAATTAACAAATTTGACATATTCCAACCACTTGTAACTAAACTCTTTTTGTTTTAGTAGTTATTTTTTATATCCGTCACACAAGAAGATCAATAGTGTTTTAACCACGTGAACAAATTTTACTTGTCCGAGTCACGGATAGCAAATTATGACATCAGTTACACTTTTCCGTTCTAGCTTGCTATCCTTTTTCCATTTAATAATATGGGAAAAAGGCATGGTATACCCCTTAACTTTGTCATTTAGAGTTGATATAACTCTCGTTATAAAAATGGCTCATATATACCTTACTGTTATATAAATGGCTCACATATACCTTACTGTTACAAAAGGAGCTCACATATACTCTTTATCTAACGGAAGTGAAAAAATTAGTTTTAAATTTATTTTGACTTTAAGTTTTAATAAATTCATGTAGGGATATATATGATCCTTCTACCAAAATTTAAGGAGTATTTTAATTTTTTTTCATATATAAATTATTTTTTGACTTTTGTGATTATCATTATTTGAGTTTCTTATTTTTTTTCTTTCATTCTTTAGTGTAAAGGAAAAAAAATTAAAACTATTTTTTTTGCGGCTAAAATGTAATTTAGGTTCTGTATTTTGTAAAAAAATAATTAGGGCATCTATAATAAATTTTACAAGAAAATTGGTGAAACATAAATAAATTTGACCATTAAAATAATAAATTTAAATTAATTATTAAAACAAAAAGGTCAAAAAATACTTGTGAAGAGGATCAAATATATCCATATGAATTATATATATATATATATATATATATTTTAAAATAATTAAAAAGTAAATTAATTTTTTTTTCTATTTTTGTTAGTAAAAAAGGGTATATATGTGCTATTTGTATAACAATAGATGAATACATAAGTCACTTTCCTAATGAAGAATATATCAACTCTAAATAAAAAAAATAAAGGATAAATCAGACTTTTTCCTCGATAATAATGACATTGGTGAAACTTCAAGATGAAATTTTGATTGAGTTTGGACTTTATGATATTTACTTATATATATTATTAGTTAATGATGATTGTGACAATTGAATTGTAAAATTGAAGTGGGTGTATATATTTTTATGTGTTGGTGAAAAACTCACAAGTTGTCGTACTCGTATAAATATTACTCTTATTTAGAAGTGAGAGTTGGAAAGGACCAACACTGCATTAATACTCTTGTACAACATGCATACAATTTTGTACATTCACTTTTGACTGCATTAATTAGTTGTACAACGTGCAAAAAGAATTGTACATTAATAAAATGACTAACACCAAGGACTAACATTGCAATTATTATTATTACTCATTACTCCTTATTAGAATTATTATTATTACTCATTTGGCTCCTTATTAGAGTTGACACTTTAAAGCACGAACACGGCACTACCATGTTGTACACAAAGCATTTCAAATTGTACTATAAAATTAATTGTGCCTCATTAATTGTACACGTGCCTTTCTACATATACAACAACCCACATGAAGAATTAATTTT
>JAJOOH010002944.1:0-49053 GCA_029582605.1 Solanum gracilifrons
CTTGATCAAGAGTGTTCTCTAATCACTTCCTATTTATACTCTCTCTACTTTGACCCCTTTCAAATGTACTCTTAAGTTAATTGAGAAACATTTAGCTAAAAAAAATTTGGGGTAGTAGCCAAGGTCGTAATAACTTTCAGAGTTCTTGGTCAAATTTATGTGTTCTATGTGACGAGGGGGGTATTGGTATTGGAAGTATGGAAGAATTTAGAAATGAAGAGATAGTAAAGGTTGAGAACCTCAAATTCTCTTTGGGCCTCTGTTGCCAAATAGATGTATTGCATCAGAGCTCATGTGGTAAGTAAAGATGGGATTCAGGTAATTCTCATGCCCGGAAACACATGCTTCAAGTTAGAGAAAACGTAGAGAAAAATATGAGTTGGCAGGTTAATTCAGGTACTAGCTCTATTTGGTGGAATAATTAGACTGGTAAGGGCCCTCTAGCCTATCAAGCCCCAGATTCACCAAAAAGCTCAAAATTACAAGTCAAGATGTTTATCAGCAACGGGAATTTGAACATTAGCAAACTTGGAATGAATTTGCCGAGACATATTTGCGCATATATTTGTACATAGAGATTGGAAACCTCGAGAAGGTGGATCAAGTTTTTGGGATCTTATAGACAGCGGTAAATTCTCTAACAGTACTGTTTGGAATTTGGTAAGAACAAAAAAAGGTAATCAACCTCTTATGAATAAGGTATGGAATTCTTCTACTTGGCTTGGTTCGAAGGGTTTTTGTCCATTCGATAATAGTCTCTTCTTTAAAGACAAATCCAAGATTTGGCAAACAAAGGTTTGAATTCTGAAAATTTATAAGCTTACAAAGAAAAAGTCATCTTCAAGGAAGAACACTGCTCATATTCAACAAGGGACCTGATGGATTGTTGAAGCATCTTTCTTGTGTTTTGTGTCCTTATATTGTAAATCTACTCCTAAGTTATAAAGGATAGTAGATCGGTGCTTGTTTAAGTCTTTAGGTTGAGTCGAATTAACTATAGTTAGTTAGAGGAATCATCTATGTTTTAGTCAAGCCTCTTTACATCATTGTTTCGATGTTCTCTTCGGTAGAGTTGCCTAGAAGTGTCAACGAGAGTTAGTTGATATGTTGATATGTTAGTGACACAGAGTTGCTGCTTGTTTAGCTCTTATCTTCGAGGTCTGAGTTGGTGGCTAGAGTTAGCCTTGTTGGGTTCTTGTAGTGTAGATCAACTACAGTTAGTTGGTTTAATGGGCAATAGAGTTATTGCTTAGTTTGTTTCGTAGTAGAGTTGTTACAGTAAAGGGGAAGGGATTAATGAGTTTTAATTCCTAGGTTGCAAGAGTTTGTAATCTGAAACTTTGCTCCGTTTGAGTGAAATGGAGTTCACGTTGAAATCCTGTGAGTACAGATCATGGTTTTCACCTCCCTTGAGCAAGGGGGTTTCCACGTAAAATTCTTGTGCTTGATTTACTTTGAGTTATTTATTTTTCGCACTATTATTCAGAAGGGGGACCTGGTCCAGTGATCATTGGTGGACACATACATTCTAACATGCACAAAGACAACACCAGTGAGTTTTGGGAATTGTTTCACTGGACTACTAGCCAATACTATAAATCAAATTAAGCAAGAAATCTTACGAAAAATTCTTTACAAAGGCATTAGACACATTAGGACCCCTAAGGTTGAAGGCTACACCAGATTCTCCAACCCAAAGACCATCTCTTTCAATGGTTTTAGTAGGCATGCAGAACTTATCGATTCCGATTCAATTAACATTAAATAATTCATCAATTCCAAAATCAAATAATACAAACCAGTTTACTACCTTGGAATTCAAATGTGCTGTCACTCCCCGAGCCTACACCCTGGGCGGGATTGACACTCGAGAACCATTGTTGGCCCCAAGCAAACCCTTGGTCTGGCTTACTACTCAGTGGAAGACTTTACTCAACAAAGAAAAATCCATGTAATAAACTAGAATGTTTATAAAGGAAACATTCAACTGGCCAATAAGGCAAACTCAAGTCTCAACATAATAGAATGAAAATAAAAAGACTAATGAACTATAACTAGCTGTCTACGAAGCCTCTAAATACTAAAAGGGATATCGGGACAAGACCCCGATCATTCGAACAACTGAAAAATACCAAAACAATGTAAAAAGAGATCCTCCGGAAAGTAAGGAGGCTCACCAAATGACTCTGAATGCTCAATTTGATCAATGAGGCACTGGATACTAATCCTGGTTACCTGTATCTGCATCATACAACAATGTAGGCCACATGACATCAGTACATTGAATGTACGAGCATGTGAGGGGAATACTGAAACAAGACATAATCTTGAAATGGAACTGAAGAAACATACCTTGTCTCTACTCAACTCAACTCAACTCATTTCAATATAAGCAATAATAAGGATGCAATATAAAGAAATACTTTAAAACATGTAAAAACATCTCAGTTTATTGAAAAACACACAATAACTCAGTTTGTATATGAAAATACAAATAACTTTGTGTATATAAGAATATAAAAATATCTCTGTGGAAGTTTCTCTAACCGACAACCATCTCTATGAACTTAATTGATGGTACAATGTCTTGCCTCATGCTGCCAGAGTCGTCCTATACCTTGTCGGGGGTATAGAACCTAACTCACTAAGTGGATCCACTAATCTATGCTAAAATCATTAAGGAATCATCTAAAAAGTATGACCCTTTTCTACCCATATTGGCTACACGGTTTATGGAGAATTTGAGTTATCTGAACTCAAATATGTCCCCAAATCGGTGCTCAATACTACTCCCAAAATATACTAGCTCATATGTTTAAAAACATAACTCTTTCTGTGGTTTGAGATTATTACTCAAAAACTAGCTCAAAAGCTCTCTTGGAAATCAGTGTTTCCTTTCTTGATTAAATGTGAAAACATTTTAACTCTTGGGAATACTTAGTTCCCATATAATCTTTTGAAGAAATGAACTTCACTCTTGATCTTACTCAACTCAATTTTTAAGTCTTTAAAACAAGTTATAAAACGTTTGCAAAAGACTTTTTGAAAAAAACTCTAAGAACTCTCTAGATTTGGCTGTTAACTCTACCTTGAATTTGAATTATGAATTCAAGGGGTCGTGTCCCAAGGCAGAGGTTTTAAGAATTGATAGAAAAATAAAATTAAGCTCTAACTAGTCGTAGCTAAAGACATTAACGAATAAACACATGGTAAATTAAAGGGGGTGACACGAAAGTGTCAAATATCAATTGGGGGTTTTGTAACAATTAGTAAAAATAACAAAAATTACCAAGAAAATCAAGTATGGGGAAATGTTCTTGGGCTGTGACCGCAATACAAGTTGAGATAAGTAGTTGGGTACATGCTTTTGAAAGGAAATTTGTAAGATAATAGTGACTAGGCTAAGCTTTAAATGGAAATAAGCTCCCTCTCGAGCAACTTACCCATTTTCAAATGTATTCCTCTCGGACACCCGTTTGCCGCATGAAGACCTGCCTACGCCTCACCCCAGTCACTCTCTCTAGTTTAGTGTTAGGATATGGGTCTAGGGCTCACCCTCTCGGACTGAACCTCATGTCGACCCACTCCTTAGGCCATCAGCTAGTGGTCTTGGTTTCGCGACCTCCCTCTCGGGCAAGCCGAAAACACATGAGTGGCTTTGTATTTGAAACTAGAAACCCTTTAGATTAAACCACAACCACTAGGTGAAATCATCATTAAACTACATCTAACCTATCCGCAAGCAAGACCCAACAATTATATCAACACATATTTACTAAATCACACCCTAAGGATGGGGGTTTTTAGCCACACATCAAGCAATAACAAAATACACCTAAAATGCTAGTAAAATCAAATGGGTATAAGAAATTAAACCTTGATTTAAGCAAAGGAAGAAGAATGGACAAGACCCATTTCCAACTTGGGGAAAATGAAATCCTTCTTTCTTCAAGTCTCCCAAAAACTCTCTCCAAACTTGAGAGAAAAATATCCAAAAAAGTACTATTCTATTCTGGAAAGTAAAATAAAATGTTCGACTCTTTAAAATTAATAACAAGTTCAGCATTTATAGACTTCAGAAAATAGCTCTGGCGGGTCTTTCGGCGAAGTTAGTCGATATCGCCGAATGACTTCAGCGACTCACCCTTCGTTTGTCTCATCACCATTTCATGCTTGCCTTTCACATCTTCACTTTCTGGACCATTAGGAGGTATAGTACTGCTTCTCGAAACTATTCGGCGAAGTGCCGACTGCTCCTTTCATTGCCTTTTTTATCCTTCTCCTTCGGGGCTTCGCGTACTGGAACAAAGGGCGGAGTAAATCCCTTCGGCGAATCTCCAAGTGTGCTTGGCAATGCTCGGGCTTCAACTTCTTCATTCTTTTCAGCCTTTTTGTTCCTTTTTGCGCGTAAATGTCCATGATTTCACTAAAACTTCAAATACCTGAAACTTAAGAGTTTTCATCAGATATTTAGACAAAAATAAGCATTCGAGGACACTATTCTTATCAAAATAAAGCCCTAAATGAGTCCAATTTGTGGACTCATCATGGTGTTGTACACCTCAGCTGAAACTGCGAGCGATTTCCACCACCAAATTTCTACTGAGAGTATTCATACTTCCCTGTTCTAGCCTTCTTGTTGCCCTTAGCCATTTCCCTAAGTTTATCTCCCTCAACCTGCTGAGCATGAGTCATAAGCCTAGAGATATTCATATCCTCTAACAACAAAGTATTCCTGCACTTTGTCTTCACGAAGTTAGATACCCCGAAAAGAAACTTACTCATTTGTCCCCTTGGATCGACAACCATGTGTGAAGCATACCTTGAGAGCTAAGTGAACTTAAGTCTGTATTCTTGGACAGACATGGTACCCTGCTTCAAATTCATAAGCTCGTGTACCTTAGATTCTCTCAACTCCTTTGGGAAGAACCTATCCAGAAAAGCTCCAGTAAAACACTCCTAAGTCACAAGAGCTGCATCCGTACCCTTATTTTCTTTCCACCAAGTGAACCAAATGTGAGCTATATATTTAAGCTGATAGGATGCCAACTCCACCCTATCATTATCAGTCACTTGCATCACTCCAAAAAATTTTGTAACCTCATAAATGAAGTTCTGTGGGTCCTCACCAATCTGCGACCCTAAAAACTCGGGTGGATTCATTCAAATAAAATCTCGAACCCTAGCTGCAGCTGATCCAACATTAGTGTTTGTAGGAACTGGGGCCTGCTGATTGTTCTGATTGGCCATGGTCTGAGGCAAGAGCTGGATTGCATTCCGAAATTCTGCATTCATAACCTCATGCTTCGGAACTGGAGGAACTGCATTAGCATTGCGTGCATTAGCATTTTGTGCGTTAGCTCTACGAGGAGGCATGATCAGAAAGGCATAACGATCGATGAATTAGAAAGGAGATCATACCCACACATGATAAGAATATCTAGAAAGTGAAGTTTTTACTTAAAACACTTCGTAGCCCCCCTCTCATTAGATGTGGTGCACTTAACACTCATGAAAGAGACCCTACTTAGTGCGGCTTTCAGACATCCTAGAACTCTTGAACCTAATGCTCTAATATCAAGTTTATCACACTCTGAGGCTACTCCCTGGACGTAACATGGGACCTAGGATCATGAGTGAACCCAAGCTAACCCTGTGTCTAGCATAATCATAAGCATACTGAGAATAACTGAATGAAACAAATACTATGCGGAAGCTAAACAATAAATAATTGGAAAATGGGGAATACCTATCTAGTCTGAATTTATAAAACATACTAAGAGTCCAACAATAACTGAATGATAAACTCATCAACCCAAGCTGATTCTATTACTATGTCTAAAAAGCCTCTAACTGAGTTAAGTTACTGGGACATGCTCCCCAGCTAACTCTAACAAAACTGGAAAATAAATAAAATGACTAAAATGAAAAGCATGTCTATTGTCCTCGAAGTATGAGGACTCACCAAATATTGCTAGAGAAGAGGTGATCACTTTCCACTAGCTCTATCCAAGCGACCACAATCTCACGGGAGAGATCCTATAGAAGTGGCAAAGCTTCACCGGTGCACTATTGCCGAAGTTTTGATGCTCTGGAATTGTGACTGCCTTCTTATACCAACCTTTGCTACTACGCAGTCTTAGTGCAGAAGTAGCTGCCTCAACAACATAGAGCGAAATTTCAAGGTACACAATGGACCTTTTGGATTCATTTAAAGTCCTGTAAATACAAACCAAACATGCTTCTAACTAGACAAGACATTCTGGTAGAATCATCAAAATACCCAATGGAGGTCGTCTCGACGAAATATTGATCGAAGTCAGCATTACAACCAAAACAACTAAGAACTATCAAGAAACCAAGCTTACAAAAATTAACCCAACTAGTATGGAATCTAAACCAAAGGTCCTACTAGATCAATATTAATACATCAACGCTAATGATGCTAGCATAAATCTCATCCTTGCCTACTTATAAATAATGTTGACCGAAGTCAACTCTTTCAACACAAGAGCTTTAGATGGGGAATAACTCATCCAAATTCTTCTAAACACCTCTGAAAGTAATCAAACCATCTCGACAAGACACAAATATAGCATATAAGCTACAAGGAGAGCTAGAATAGTAAACAAACACAAAGGCAAACAAATAACCATGAGGATCATTGCAACCCAAAGTTCACCAAGTTGTAAAGAAGGATGTATCTAAAGTTAAGAAAAATAAATAAGTCCAAGGAAATGTATATGGAAAATATTTTTACTCACCAGATATCAAAGAAAATTTATTTTAAGTTAAGAAAAAGAAACAAGTCAAATTGTTTCTCTTTAAAAGGGAAAGTTTCATACTTGAGCTAGTTTGGTGTATAGTTTCACGCTTCAAAGAAGAATATATAATATTTATTTCAAAAAATGCCGAAGAGAGGAGAAATTGGAAAGATGATGAAGAAGGCAGAATAATGGGAGAGAGAGAGAGAGATGAAATATTGAAAATTAATAAATCGTTATTTTTTTTACGGTAGTTGCATTGTTTAAGTCATCACTTTTCATTTGTTTTTTATATGATGTGAGTCACGACTCACTTTCATTTTTTTTTATTATCTCAAGCATGTTTGTTTGGGTAAAATATGAATAAAGCCAAAAATCTTAGAGAACAAATAAATAGCAATACTGAAATAGGTGAGTGTCACATCACCAGCCTAGGATTATACATATATATATATATATAATCAACAACGCATTTTCACAAAAAAATTAAAAATTTCAAACTTGATCTTTTTTATATCGTTAAAAAACTAGTGTCAATTTAGTGATGTCAAATTACTTGGGCTCCTCTAGAAAGCCCACATGCTAGAAAATTACCAAAGTATATTAGAGAGGATAATATCAGAAATTATCTTTAATTATGAAACTATATAAGGGTTTGACCATTTTGGGATTTTAGGGTTTCACACATCACTTTAGTCTCGCTTATATACGATTTTTGCTTCTCAACTAAGGCTTACATTGGCGGCCACAACTTTCAACTTTTGTGAGTTTTTTTTACTTATATTTATTTAAATTGTACCTACAAAGTCTTGAAGACTTCATCTATGATCCATTGTATGTTTAAATTATGTTGGAAAGATTGAATTTTTGGTTAAGTGATTAAAGAACAAGATCCGATTTAGGTTCGCCTTACATTCTTGTTTTCAACCTAGATTTTTTTTCGTTGGATTATTTTTTGATCTTCTGTGAAATGTTATGAGTTGATAATAAATGGAACTGTGAAGTTTTGTATAATAGACCGTAACATATTTAGAATTGAGGTGTGCTGGTTTTTATTTTATTTTTCATGAACTATTTCTACGAATCTTTCTTACAACTCAGTTGCATAAATGATATCTCTATCCACAAAGGTAGTGTTAAGTTCTACATTCTCCCTATCTTTCCCACACTCCACTTGTTAGATTACACTGATATGTTGTTTAACAATCTTTATTTTAGTTATTAGTGTTTACTGTTATCTTGGTTTTGTATTTTTCTTAATCCTGATTTGTTTTCTTCATGTTTTTAATTTTGTGTAACTACATTATTATTTTAGTTTTTGTAATTACACCTCCTAATATAAGAAATATTTTGTCATTTACAAAGTTGGATTTTAATGAGTGATAGTTATTAAAGTAGAATTTTGTCATTAAGTGAGGTTATAGACTTAAGTTTTCATTTCTTTTGTTTTTTGAATTATATTTACTTAAGGCATATTGAAACTTATTTTTTACTGTGTTAAAATTTGAAATAAGACTATCATATTAAAAATTGGATTATACATTTACCTTATAGATTCAATTTTAATTATTTTATAGTACAATTGATAGATTAGTTTTTGTCAAACATTTGAATTATGTTTTGAAATTATATTTATAATTTTTATCCTTTGGCCAACTAACTCGTTCATGATGTTCTTACAAAATGTGTTATTTTATTTATTAAAATTAATTGAATTAAAATTTTACTAGTTGAATTAAAAATTTATTAGTTGGAAAATTATATATCAATCTTTTTTTTAGATTATTAGTTACAAATATATAATTATTAATTAATATATTTTTAAAAAGACAAGATGTATCTTAAATACCTTATTTAGTGTAATTTATAAAGGCACGTATTTTTCAAATACTAACTTCAATTTTTATATGATTAAGTTTATTTTAGAATTAATTTAACTGTGTAATTGTACTTGTGCAACAAAACAATACGTCTATGATTATACTGTAATTACATTGTGAAAAACAAACATGTGATCGTAATTATTGGGTTGTGTAATTATATAATTACAAGGGTGGTAATCATACTAACTGTAATTACCAACTAGCTTTCCAAAGAGATCCTAAGCAATTTAAGAATGATATCACATTCAATTTTGCTATACATTTTTGTTTTCAGCCTTGGCAATTTTTGGAAGTGTTTCTTTATTTATTTTTTATGTCATGCCATGGGATGAGATTAAATGGAATCATGAAAATTTATATATCCAATCATAACATGTTTGCAATTGAGGTGTGATTGTTGTTTCTTTGTTTGTATGAACTCTTTTTTGAAAATCATTATTGCTACTCAGCTTTGAAAACTCTTTTTTTAAGATGATGGTCTTATGTAAACAACCTCTATACCCCTCAAAGGAAGTGTAAAGGTTTGCGTACATCCTATTTTTTTCCAGAAAATACTTATAATATTACACTAGTTATTTTGTTGTTGTTTACGAATGTATGTTTTAGTCATTAATGTTTACCTTTACAGTATTCTGTTATTTCAACAGTATATCGGTTTTTCTGTCATGTATTAGTTGTTATTGTTTCTACATATTCTCCTTTTTCCTAATTCTCAGTGATTTATATTTTATTAATTTCTCTATTTTCTGCTAAAAGTTTGAATCATTATTTACTTTCTTAGAGAGAGGAAAAAAATAGGATCTGATTTCATCTAAACAATCTACATCAAAAAGGAAATATGAGTTTTTTCAATCAACCATCTTCTTGTCACACCCAGAGCCTACACCCTGAGTAGGACTGGCACTCGAGAACCATTTCTGGTCCCAAGCAAACCCTTGGTCTGGCCTACTTACTCAGCGGAAGACTTAAAAGCATAATTAGAAGGATTTAATGCATCTCTACGCAACTATTTAATAAAATACGTAGTACGTTCAAAGGTAAAACATTCAACTTTGCCAAAATGACAACTCAAGTCTTAACATATGAAACAATAATGTAAAGACAACGGACTGCTAACGGTGTATGAAGTCTCTAAAACAAAGAGGGATGTCGGGACAGGACCCCCGATCATCCTAACAACTGAAAAGCTAAACAATTATGAAAAGGACCCTCCAGTAAGCAAGGAGGCTCATCAACTGACTCTGAGTGCTCAACCTGATCAACGAGGCACTTAATGTATACCCTAGTTACCTGTGTTTGCATCATAAGACGATGCAGGCCAAGTGGCATCAGTACATTGAATGTATGAGTATGCGATTTAGAATGCTAAATATAACATAGGCTTGAAAAGAATCTGAAAGGAACACTTACCTTGGCTTTACTCCACTCACGAACAACTTACTCAATATAAAGCAATAAAACACATGTACTATATAGAAAGCTTTTAAAGCAGTAGAAAGCAACTCAGTTCGTTAAAGAAATGCAATAACAAACTCAACTTCACTCATGTAATAAAATAATATAGTTTATGTGGGAGTTTCTCTAACCGATAACCACCACTATGAGCCTAAGTGGTGATACAGTGTCTTGCCCTCGCATCCAGAACTGTCCTATACTTTGCCGTCATAAAGAACGCCTTAACTAAGTGAATCCACTAGTCTATGCTAAAAAGCACATAAGGAGTCATCTAAAAAGTATGATCCTTTACTACCAATGATGGCTACATGGTTTATGGAGACTTGATTCAACATGAACTCGCATCCCCATATCGATGCTCAAAACTACTCCCAAAATATACTTAGCTCATGTGTTTGTAAAAAACAAAACTCTTCCTTTGATTTGAGATAATTACTCAAAGCTTAGCTTAATAGCTCTCTTGGAAATCGGTAAAACATTTTAAACTCTTGGGAATACTAAGTTCCCGTATAATCTTTGAAGAAATGAACTCAACTCTTTACTCATTGTTTAACTTAGAACTTAAGTCTTAAAACAAAGTTAAAATGTTAGTAAAAGACTTTTGAAAACATTATAAACTTCTCTTGACTTGCTTCTTAACTTCTAGACTTGACTCTTAACTTTCCTTGAATTGAATAATGGATTCAAGGTTCATGATCTCATGTTTGTGGATGATATTCTGATTTTTAGACGTACCTTAGAGTGTTGAAATCAACTAGAAAACATAGGTACGTTGCTAAGGAACTAGTACGGAAAGATGGGGGAAGAATGGGAAGAACTGGCGTCCCTGGCGCTCTGAGAAGCGCGGGGCACCAGCCCTTGAAATTCAGAGACCAAATTAGGACGCTCTATCTGGCGCGGCTCCCCAGAGCACAACATTCAGAGACTGTTTTGGGGGGCGCTGAGAGGCGTGACTCCCCAACCCCTTCCCCAGAAAATCCCAAATTTTCTTCTTCGATTTTGAACTCTAAACCCTCTAATTTCACTTGGTTCTTTCCCCAAACAGCTAGAATCAACTATACCATAAAAATACATCAGATTCTGCTCGAAATCACAACTAAAATCATGAATCAAACTCAAGAAACTTCAACGACAAGATCCCACAAGATTTCAATCGAATTATCATCAATAACTCATAGGATATACTTTCAAAATTATACAACTTCACTGAATTGAATCATGATTGGCACGTGAATGAACTAACCCAATGCTATGTGATCTCACATACCTCGTAGGGATCACCCCTTGATGAAATTCACAAGCGAAATTCTTACAAACGATGATCTTGGCTCTTTTCTCCTCTCTTCTCCGCATGAGTTCTTTCTCCAAAAAACCCTAACTCTATTTTTCAAAAGCGTAAACTGAATATTATCAGTTTAGACCCTAAACTAATTACCAAAAACGAATTAATTAAGTTGGGTATGGAAAAGACCAAACTACCCTTCCAAAATCCGGATTGGACTTTCCTTATTCGAATAAGCCAACTTCTGATGGGCATATCGAACTCATACGAACTCGTAATCGCGCAAACTCAGCGGCGATCGAAATATTATTTCAAGATCTTCCCTACGATATATGGAAACACAATTAAATCATTATGAGCTAGGAGTTATGGTCATTTGAAGTTGACCAAAAACTCAACTTAACATACTTCACAAATTTTCCAGATTTCAATATTCTTTCTAAAAATGACTATTCCCAGTTTTTAACTCTTCCTAGTTCTTTCGAATAAAGAGATGTTACAATATCTCCCCTTTGGGAACATTCGTCCTCGAATGAGACTACTCTTATTAAGCTAAGAGTGTAACATCAATCATTCAGTTCAAACACCCAACAAGCAAATGCAAAAACAACATGCCAACTTATAATTAAATACCAAGAAAAGGATTAGTACCTTAATTTGGAACTTCTACGGATTCTAAGAGATGTGAATATCTCTTATTCATGTTCTCCTCAGCTTCTCAAGTAGCTTCCTCAACAAACTGATTCCTCCAAAGAACTTTGACTGATGCTACCTCTTTTGTTCTCAACCTGCGAATTTGGCGATCTAGAATTTAACAGGAATTTCCTCATAAAAAAGCTATCCTCGATCCCAATATCTTTGGTTGGTATAATCAATAAAGGATTGCACATGCATTTCTTCAACATGGATATGTAAAATACCGGTTGAACTGCAACTAACTCTTGTGGTAGTTCCAACTTCTAAGCTACATTACCTACCCTTTTCGATATTATGTAAGGGCCAATATACCGGGGACTAAGCTTACCCTTCTTACCAAATCTCATGACACCTTTAATGGGTAAAAGTTTCAAATACACCCATTCATCAACTTCAAACTCTAACTCCCTTCTCCTAACATCAGTGTAAGATTTCTGACGACGTTGTGCCATTTTCAACCTCTCTTGAATCACTTTCACCTTCTCCATAGCTTGATGAATTAAATTTGGTCCTATCAACCCAGCTTCACCAACTTCAAACCATTCAATAGGAGACCTGCATCTTCTCCTATAAAGAGCTTCATAAGGAGACATTTGGATGCTAGAGTGGTAACTATTAGTGTAATCAATCTCGATGAGAGGTAGCTGATCATCCCAATTACCTTTGAGATCAATCAAAGCCGCCCTCAACATATCCTCTAAGGTCTAAATAGTGCTCTCTGCTTGCCCATCTGTCTGAGGATGAAATGTGGTACTTAAGTTCACATTTCAACTAAGCCTATTTGGAATAACTTCCAAAATTGTTCAGTAAATTGTACACCTCTATCTGAAATAATGGAGACCGGCACCCAATGAAGTCTTACAACCTCTTGAATATATTAATTAGCATAATCATCAACTGAATGGGTAGTCTTTACTAGCAAAAAGTGGGTTAATTTTGTCATTCTATTGACAATCACCCAAATAGAATCGTGCTGCCTGCGAGACCTTGGTAAACCTGTGATGAAGTCCATATTAATCATCTCCCACTTCCATAATGAAAGTTCTATATTTTGGGCCAAACCATTGAGCCTTTGATGCTCTACTTTAACTTGTTGGCAATTTGAACACTTAGCAACAAATTCTGCAATGCCCTTCTTCATGCTACTCCACCAATAGACTTCTCTCAAATCGCGATATATCTTTGTGGAACCCAGATGAATGGAATATCTGGATCTATGAGCTTCCTCCATGATCCTCTCTTGGAGTCCATCCACCATTGGTACACATAATCTACCTTGATATCTCAATATGTCATCTCCCCTTTGTTCAAAAGAAAATACTTTTTGCTTATGAACATTTGCCTTCAATTCAAGAAAAATAGAATCTTGGTCTTACTTTTATTTCACTTCTGACACTAATGAAGATTCAGCCCCATTCATCACCACTACTCCTCCTTCTGTGGAATCCTTAAGTCGGACTCCTAAGCGTGTAAGTCTATGCACATCTCCTGGTACTTCTTTCTTAGCTTCCTCAAAATGGGTGGTACTACCAATGGACAACCTGCTCAAGGCATCAACAACAACATTAGCCTTACCTGGGTGGTAAAAAATACTCATTTCATAATCCTGGAGTAATTTTAACCACCTACTTTGTATGAGATTAAGATCTTTTTGAGTAAACACATACTGAAGACTATTGTGATCAGTGAATACATCTACATGAACACCATACAAATAATGACGCCATATCTTCAAAGCAAATACTACATCAGCCAACTCTAAGTCATGGGTTGGGTAATTCTTCTCATGAACTTTCAACTGTCTGGAGGCATAAGCTATAACTTTGTCATTCTGCATTAACACACAACCCAGACCCACTCTAGACGCATTAGAATACACCACAAAGGCTTGCGTACCTTCTGGTAAGGTCAATACTGGGGCCATAGTCAACCTCTTTTTCACTTCCTGAAAGCTTTTCTCATAAGCTTCAGACAATTGAAATTTCACTATTTTTTTAGTTAACTTGGTCAAAGGAGATGAAATACACGAGAACCCCTCTACGATCCTTCTATAATACCTATCCAAAGACAAAAAATTCCTAATATCAGTTGAAGATGTGGGCTAGGCCAATTTTGCATTGCCTCAATATTCTGAGTATCAACTTTAATTTCCTCTCCAGACACAATGTGGCCTAAGAATGCCACAGACTCAAGCCAAAACTCACATTTAAAGAACTTAGCATATAACTCCTTATCTTTCAAAGTTTGAAGAACTATTCTGAGATGGCTGGCATGATCTTCCGCATTCCTCGAATAGATTAGAATGCCATCAATGAAAATAATAACAAACATATCTAAATAAAGTTTGAATACTCTATTCATAAGGTCCATGAACATTGTAGGTGCATTAATTAAACCGAACGACATGACTAGAAACTCATAATGACCATAACGGGTCCTGAATGATGTCTTGGGAATATCACACTCCCTTACTTTCAACTGATGGTAGCTAGATCTGAGGTCTATCTTACAAAAAAATGCACTCTGAAGCTGATAAAAAATATCATTAATTCACAGAAGAGGGTACTTATTTTTAATGGTAACCCTGTTCAAATGACGGTAATCTATACACTTCCTAAGGGAACCATCTTTCTTTCTCACAAGTAAAACCGTAGTGCCCCAAGGTGAGACACTTGGTCGAATGAAACCCTTATCAAGGAGATATTTCAACTGTTTTGTAAGCTCTTTCAACTCTGTTGGTTCCATTCTATATGGCAAAATAGATATAGAACGAGTATCTAGAAAAATGTCTATACCAAAGTCTATTTCTCTCTCAGGAGCGACTCCGGGAAAATCATCAGGAAAGACTTCTGGAAACTCTTTTACTATTGGAACTAACTATATGAGAGGTGTCTCAACATTAGAATCATTAACTCAAACTAAGTGATAGACACAACCCTTAGAAAGTTAGAAAATAACTTTCTCTCCTTAAGGTATGAAATGAAATGACCCTTAGGCACTGCTGAACTACTACTCCACTCTATGACTGGCTCATTAGGAATTTGGAACTTGACAACTAGAGTTCTACAATCAATGAGGCATAACAGGCATGAAGCCAGTCCTTACCTAGAATGACGTTGAAGTCTACAATGTCTAACTCAATTAAATCAGCCATGGTGTCGTTTGATAGATAGAAATGACACATTCACGATATACTCGCTCAGCTATAATACACTTCCTAACATGTGTAGAAACACAAAAGGGTTCACAAAACTTCTCAAGATGCAACATAAGGGGTTACAAAATATAAACTTGCTCATGGTTCTAGCAAAGCATAAACATCATGAGTAAATACTTTGATCATACCTGTGATAACATCTGCAGAGTTCTCTTGCTCTTGGCGACTAATGATTGCATAAAGACGGTTTGCTCCTCCACCAGTACCAGAAGTAGCTCCTCTAGGTGTAGTCTTGTCTGGTAGAGCAACAGATGAAGATTGGCCCATATTGCCCTGATTTTCACTACCTTGCCGGTTCTTAGGGCACTCTTTTATGAAGTGACCCTCTTATCCACACTTGAAGCAACCTGTGGAACCATCGTGACACTTACATGGGTGGGTTCTACCACACTTAGCACATGCAGGATCCCAATTACCTCTTTGTGCCACATTACCCTGAGATTGGGCAAGTTTAACCCTGAAGTGCTGGGAATTCTTACTATTATACTCATTTTTGTTTCTGGGTGCAGGTACACTAGCAGATGATGGAGCAGGTTCCTTTTGCATTTGCTGAAAAGACGAACGGTTCACATTACTTTTCTGTTGCCCGGATTCACTCCCTGTCTTAGCCATCTTGTTTCTAAACTCTTACATATCCCTCAACTTTTCTTGCTCAACCTGTTGCACATAAGTCATAAACCTCGCTATATCCATGTCCCCAATTAGCATAGTTTCCCTTCCCTCTTTGCTTGATAGACAGGACAACCCAACAACAAAAAGACTCATTCTACTCCTTATATCCGCAACCATCTCTGGAGCATTACGGGATAGTTGGGTGAACTTTAACCCATACTCATGAACACTTAGTGGCCCTTGCTTTAGGGTAAAAATTTCTCGTACCTTATCCTCTTTCAGTTTTTGGGGGAAGAAACGCCCCAATAAGAGTTCCTCAAAACAAGCACAACTCGCAGGTGGTGCATCCTCATCTCGGTTCTTCTTCCATTGATCGAACCAAGTCCTAGCAACATCCTTCAATTGATATGTTGCTAGTTCTACTCGCTCAGCATCGGTAATATGCATAACATCAAATACCCTCTTCAGCTCCTCAATAAGGTTCTTTGGATCCTCAATAGTGCTCGAACTAGTGAAGATTAGAGGGTTCATCCTCAAGAACTCACGAATCCTCGAAGTTTCAGTCTCTTCTTGTCGAGACCCTCTTTATTGCCCAACCTGGTTAGTCACAGCTTGACTTAGCATCCTTATTGCTTCTCTGAACTCAGAGTTAGTGACTTCCTCTTGAGGTTGCACTTCAGGTCCATTTGGTAACTCTTGTTCCTCAACATTATGCCTAGCAGGACGACCTCTTATAGCTCTGCATGGAGGCATGATTATCTGAAAACACGCGCAAGCATGAATTAGAAGGAAACTTTTTAGAGATCAAACTCTAACGTAGGAAATGAGTAAGAAAGAAGTGAGAAATTTTCCTAAGTGCCGCAGCCTCCTAATTATAGATGTGGCTTGCTTCATACCGATAACTACGACTTTATCGACACGGATTCATAGACTCCCTAGGATTCTTAAACTCTGTGCTCTAATACCAAGTTTGTAACTCCCCGAGCCTACACCCTGGGAGGGACTGGCACTCGAGAACCATTTCTGGTCCCAAGAAAACCGTTGGCCTGGCTTAGTTACTCAGCAGAAGACTTAAAAGCATAATTACAAAGATTTAATGCATCTCTACTCAACTGTTTAATAAAATAATTGGAACGTTCGAAGGTCTAACATTCAACTTGGCCAGAATGGCAACTCAAGTCTTAACATATCAAACAATAATGTAAAGACAACTGATTGCTAATGGTCTAAGAAGCCTCTAAAACCAAGAGGGATGTCGGGAAAAGACCTCCGATCATCCTAACAACTGAAAAGCTAAACAATTATGAAAAAGACTCTCCGTAAAGCAAGGAACCTCACCAACTAACTTAGAGTGCACAACCTGATCAACGAGGCGCTGGATGTTGATCCTAGCTACATGCGTCTGCATCATAAGACGAAGCAGGCCAACTGGCATCAGTACATTAATTGTACGAATATGCGAGTTGTAATGCTAAACATAACATACGCTTGAAAAGAATCTGAAAGGAACACTTACCTTAGCTTTAGTCAACTCATGAACAACTTAACTCAATATAAAGTAATAAAACATATGCAATATATAGAAAGCTTTTAAAACAGGAGAAAGAAACTCAGTTCGTTAAAGAAATGCAATAACAAACTCAACTTCACTCATGTAATAAAGTAATAAAGTTTTTGTGGGTGTTTCTCTAGCCGATAAGCACCACTATGAGCCTAAGTGGTGATAAAACATCTTTCCCACGCTGCCAGAACTGTCCTATACTTTGCCGTCATGTAGAATGCCTTAACTAAGTGGATCCACTAGTTTATGCTAAAAAGCACTTAAGGTGTCATCTAAAAAGTATGATCCTTTACTACCCATGATGGCTACATGGTTTATTGAGACTTGAGTTAACATGAACTCGCATCCCTATATCAGTGGTCAATACTACTCCGAAAATATACTTAGCTCATGCGTTTGTAAACACAAAACTTTTTTTTTGATTTGAGATGATTACTCAATACTTAGACTAAAAACTCTCATGGAAATCAGTGTTTCCCTTTCTTGTTCAAATGTGAAAAACATTTTAAACTCTTGGGAATACTTAGTTCCTGTATAATCTTTGAAGAAATGAACTCAACTCTTTACTCTTTGCTTAACTTAGAACTGAAGTCTTAAAACAAAGTTTAAACGTTTGTAAAAGACTTTTGAAAACTTTATAAACTTCTCCTGACTTGCTTCTTTACTTCTAGATTTGACACTTAACTTTTCTTGCATTGAATTATGGATTCAAGGTTCATGCTATCATGCTTATGGATGATTTCATGATGTTTAGACGTACGTTAGAGTGTTGGAATCAACTAGAAAATATAGGTATGTTGCTAAGGAACTAGTACGGAAAGATAGGGGAAGAATAGACAGAACTAGTTGGGACGCTCTGGCTGGTGCGGTGCCCGAGAGTCCAACATTCATAGACTGTTTTGGGGAGTGCTGAGAGCCACGGTTCCTCAGCCCCTTCCCCATAAAATCCCAAATTTTCTTCTCCGTTTTTAAACTCTAAACCCTCTAATTTCACTTGGCTCTTTCCCCCAAACACTTAGAATCAACTATACTATTAAAATACATCATATTATACTCGAAATCACAACTAAAATCATGAATCAAACTCAAGAAACTTCAACAACAAGAACCCACAAGATTTCAATCGAATTATCATCAAGAACTCATAGGATTTACTTCCAAAACTATATAACTTCACTGAATTGAATCATGATTGGCGCGTGAATGAACTAAACCAATGCTATAGGATCTCACATACATCATAGGTATCACCTCTTGACGAAATCCACAAGTCAAATCCTTACGAACGATGATCTTGGCTTTTTTCTCCTCTTCTTTCTCCAAACACCCTAACTCTATTTTTCAAAAGAGTAAACTAAATCCAATCAGTTTAGATCCTAAAATAATTAACAAAAACGAATTAATTAAGTTGTGTATGGAAAAGACCAAACTACCCTTCCAAAATTCGGATTGGACTTTGCTTATTCGAATAGCCCAATTTCCAATGGTAATATCTTACTCATGAGAACTCGGAATCGCACAAACTCAGCGGCGTTGGAAAAATTATTCAAAGATCTTCTCTACGATATCTGCAAACACACCTAACTCATTATGATCTAGGAGTTATGGTCGTTTTAGGTTGACCAAAAACTTAACTTCACATACTTCACAAATTTTTCAGATTTCAATATTCTTTCTAAAAATGACTATTTCCAGTTTTTAACTCTTCCTAGTTCTTTCGAATAGCGAGATGTAACAATATCTCCCCTTTGGGAACATTCATCCTCAAATGAGACTACTCTTATTAGGCTAGAGTGTAACATCAATCATTCAATACAAACAACCAACAAGCAAATGCAAAAACAACATGCCAACTTATAATTAAATACCAAGAAAAGGATTAGTACCCTAATTTGTAACTTCTCCGGATTCTAAGAGATTTGGATATCTCTTCTTCATGTCCTCTTCAGCTTCTCAAGTAGCTTCCTCAACAAACTGATTCCTCCAAAGAACTTTGACTGATGCTACCTCTTTTATTCTCAATTTGCGAACTTGGCGATCTAGAATCTAAACAAGAATCTCCTCATAAGACAAGCTATCCTTGATCCCAATATCTTTGGTTGGTATGATCAATGAAGGATCTCTCATGCACTTCTTCAACATGGGGATGTGAAATACCGAATGAACTACAGCTAACTCTTGTGGTTGCTCCAACTCATAAGATATATTACCTACCATTTTCGATATTCTGTAAGGGCCAATATACCGGGGACTAAGTTTCCCTCTATTACCATATCTCATGACACCTTTCATGGGTGAAACTTTTAAATACACTCAATCATCTACTTCAAACTTTAACTCCCTTCTCCTAAAATCAGTGTAAGATTTCTGACGACTCTGCGCCGTTTTCAACCTCTCTTGAATAATTTTAACCTTTTCCATAGCTTAATAAACTAAATCTGGTCCTATCAACCTAGCTTCACCAACTTCAAACCATCCAATAACAGACCTGCATCTTCTCCCATAAAGAGCTTCATAAGGAGACATTTGGATGCTAGAGTGGTAACTATTGTTGTAAGTAAACTGGATGAGAGGTAGGTGATCATCCAAATTACCTTTGAAATCGATCACGCATGCCCTCAATATATCCTTTAAGGTCTGAATAGTGTGCTCTCCTTGCCCATCTGTCTGAGGATGAAATACGGTACTTAAGTTCACCTTTGAATCCAAGCCTTCCACCTTTTTGGAATGACTTCCAAAATTGTGTAGAAAATTGTGCACCTCTATCTGAAATAATGGAGACCCATAAAATCTTACCACCTCTTAAATATATATCTTAGCGTAATCTTCTGCTGATAGGGTAGTCTTTACCGGCAAAAAGTGGGTGGATTTTGTCATTCTATCGACAATAACCCAAATAGAATCGCGCTGCCTGCGAGACCTTGGTAAACCTGTGATAAAGTCCATATTAATTATCTCCCACTTTCATTCCAGAAGTTCTATATTCTGGGCCAAACCACTGGGCCTTTGATGTTCTACTTTAACTTGTTGGCAATTCGAACACTTAGCAACAAATTTTGCAATGCCCTTCTTCACGCTACTCCACCAATAGACTTCTCTCAAATCACGATACATCATTGTGGAACCCGGATGAATGGAATATCTGGAGCTATGAGCTTCCTCCATGATCCTCTCTTGGAGTCCATCCAACATTGGTACACATAATCTACCTTGATATCTCAATATGCCATCTACCCCTTGTTCAAAAGAAAATATTTTTTGCTTATGAACATTTGCCTTCAATTTAAGCAAAATATAATCTTGCCCTTGCTTTTGTTTGACTTCTGACACTAATGAAGATTCAGCCCCATTCATCACCACTACTCATCCTTCTGTGAAATCCATCAGTCGGACTCCTAAGCCTGCAAATCTATGCACATCTCTTGCTACTTCTTTCTTAGATTCCTCAAAATGGGTGGTACTACCCATGGACAACCTGCTCAAGACATCAGCAACAACATTAGCCTTACCTGGGTGGGAAAGAATACTCATGTCATAATCCTTCAGTAATTCGAACCACCTACTTTGTTTAAGATTAAGCTTTTTTGAGTAAACACATACTGAAGACTCTTGTGATCAGTGAATACATCTACATGAACACCATACAAATAATGATGCCATATCTTCAAAGCAAATACTACAACAGACAACTCTAAGTCATGGGTTGGGTAATTCTTCTCATGAACTTTCAACTGTCTGGACGCATAAGCTATAACTTTGCCATTATGCATTAACACACAACCCTGACCCACTCTAGATGCATCACAATACACCAGAAAACCTTGTGTACCTTCTGGTAAGGTCAATACTAGGGCAGTTGTTAACCTCTTTTTCAATCCTGAAAGCTTTTCTCACAAACTTCAGACCATTGAAATTTCACTGTTTTCTAAGTTAACTTGGTCAAAGGAGAAGAAATAGACGAGAACCCCTCTACGTACCTTCTAAATATCAAGCCAAACCCAAGAAACTCCTAATATCAATTGGAGATGTGGGTCTAGGCCAATGTTGCACTGCCTCAATTTTCTGAGTATGAACTTTATTTCCTCCAGACACAATGTTGCCTAAATATGCCATAGAATCAAGAAAAAACATACATTTAGAGAACTTAGCATATAACTCCTTATCTTTCAAAGTTTCAAGAACTATTCTGAGACGGCTAGCATGATCTTCCTCATTCCTCGAATAGATTAAAATGTAATCAATGAAAATGGTAACAAAAATATCTACATAAGGTTTGAATATTCTATTCATAAGGTCCATGAACGTTGCAGGTGCATTAGTTAAACCAAAGGACATGACCAAAAACTCATAATGACCATAACTGGTCCTGAATACAGTCTTGGGAATATGACATTCCCGTACTTTCAATTGATGGTAGCTAGATTTGAGGTCTATCTTAGAAAAAGAAGAAACACCCTGAAGCTGATAGAAAAGATCATCAATTCACAGAAGTGGATACTTGTTCTTGATGGTAACCTTGTTCAACTGACGATAATATACACACATCCTAAAGGAACCATCTTTCTTACTCACAAGTAAGACCGGAGTGCCCCAAGGTGAGACACTTGGTCGAATGAAACCCTTATCAAGGAGATCTTTCAACTGTTCTTTATGATCTTTCAACTTTGTTGGTGCCATTCTATATGGTGAAATAGATATAGGATGCGTATCTGGAAGAATGTCTATACTGAAGTCTATTTCTCTCTCAGGAGGGACTCCGGGAAGATCATTAGGAAATACTTCTGAAAACTCTTTTATTATTGGAACTGACTGAATATGAGGTATCTCAACACTAGAGTAATTAACTCAGACTAAGTGATAGACACAACTCTTAGAAACTAACTTTCTCGCCTTAAGGTACAAAATGAAACGACCCTTAGGCACTACTGAACTAATACTCCACTCTATGACTGGCTCATTAGAAATTTGGAACTTGACAACTCGAGTTCTACAATCAATAGAGGCATAACAGGCATGAATCCAGTCCATACCTAGAATGGCGTCGAAGTCTACCATGTTTAACTCAATTAAATCCGCCATGCTGTCCATGTGATCGATGGAAATGACATAATCACGATATACTCGCTCAGCTATAATACACTCCCCAACAGGTGTAGAAACACAAAAAGGTTCACAAATCTTCTCAGGATGCAACATAAGGGGTTACAAAAGATAAACTTGCAAAGCATAAACATCAAGAGTAAAGACTTTGATCATACCAGTGACAATATCTGGAGAGTTCTCTTGCTCTTGGTGAGTAGTGATCGTATAAAGGCGTTTTGCTCCTCCGCCAGTACTGGAAGTAGCTTTTCTAGGTGCAGGCCTATCTGGTGGAGAAACTGATGAAGATTGGCCCCTATTTCCCTGTTTTCCACTACCTTGCCAGTTCTTAGGGCACTCTCTCATGAAGAGACCCTCTTGTCCACACTTGAAGAACATGTGGAACCATCGCCACACTTATATGGGTGGGTTATACCATACATAGCACATGCAGGATCCCAGTTACCTCTTTGTGCCATAGTACCCTGAGATTGTGCAGGTCTAGCTCCGAAGTGCTGGGAATTTTGACTATTATACTAACATTTGTTTTTGGGTGCAGGTGCACTAGCAGATGATGGAGCAGGTCCCTTTTGCTTTTGCTGAAAGGACGAACGGTTCACATTACTTTTCTGCTGCCCGGATTCACTCCCTATCTTAGCCTTCTTATTTTTAAACTCTTCCATATCCCTCAACTTTTCTTTCTCAACCTGCTGCACATAAGTCATCAATCTCGCTATATCCATGTCCCCAATTACCGTAGTTACCTCGCCCTCTTTGCTTGACAGATGGGACAACCCAGCAACAAAAAGACTCATTCTACACCTCATATCCGCAACCATCTCTGGAGCATTACGGGATAATTGGGTGAACTTCAACTCATACTCATGAACACTTAGTGACTCTTGCTTTAGGGTAAGAAACTCCCCAAGAAGGCCTCCTCAAAATAATCCCAACTCGTAGGTGGTACATCCTCATCTCGATTCTTCTTCCATTGATCAAACCAATCCCTAGCAACATCCTTCAATTGATATACAACTAGTTCTACTCGCTCAGCATCGGCAATGTGCATAACATCAAATACCCTCTTTAGCTCATCAATAAATTTCTCTGGATCCTCAGTAGTACTTGAACCAGTGAAGCTTGGAGGGTTCATCCTCAAGAACTCATGAATCCTCGAAGTGTCAGCCTCTTCTTGTCTAGCCCATCTTTGTTGCCCAACCTGGTTAGTCACAACTTGACTTAGCATCTTTATTGCTTCTCTGAACTCAAAATTAGTGATTTCCCCTTGAGGTTGCGCTTTAGGTGCATTTGGTAACTCTTTCTCCTCAATATTACGCCTAGTAGGACGACCTCTCACAGCTCTTCATGGAGGAATGATTATCTAAAAAAATGCACAAGCACGAATTAGAAGGAGAGTATTTAGAGATCAAACTCTAACACATGAAATGAGTAAGAAAAAAATGAGAAATTTTCCTAAGTGTCGCAGCCTCCTAATTATAGATGTTGGGCGTTTCATACCGATAACTAGGACTCTACTGACACGGCTTTATAGACTCCCTAGGACTCTTGAACTCTGGGCTCTGATACTAAGTTTGTCACTCCCCGAGCCTACACCCTAGGCGGGACTGGCACTCAAAAATCATTTATGGTCCTAAGTGAACCCTTGCCCTGGCTTACTTACTCAGCAGAAGACTTAAAAGCATAATTACATGGATTTAATGCATCTCTACTCAGTTGTTTAATTAATTACTTAGAACGTTCAAAGGTCAAACATTCAACTTGACCAAAATGGCAACTCAAGTCTTAACATATGAAACAATAATGTGAAGACAACTGACTGCTACTGGTTTATGAAGCCTCTAAAACAATGACGGATGTCGATAGAGGATCTCCAATCATCCTAACAACTAAAAAGCTAAACAATTAGAAAAAGGACCCTCAGAAAAACAAGGAGGCTCATCAACTGACTCTGAGTGCTCAACCTGATCAACAAGGCGTTAGATGTTGATCCTGGTTACTTACGTCTGCATCATAAGACGATGCAGGCCAACTGGCATCAGTACATTAAATGTATGAGTATGCGAGTTGGAATGCTAACCATAACATAGGCTTGAAAAGAATCTGAAAGGAACACTAACCTTGGCTTTACTCAACTCATGAACAACTTGACTCAATACAAAGCAATAATACACATGCAATATATAGAAAGCTTTTAAAACAATAGAAAGCAATTCAGTTTGTTAAATAAATGCAATAACAAACTCAACTTAACTCATGTAATAAAGTAATATAGTTTCTGTGGGAGTTTCTCGAACCGACAACCACCACTATGAGCCTAAGTGGTGATACAACGTCTTCCCCGCGCTACCAGAACTGTCCTATACTTTTTCTTCATATAGAATGCCTTAACTAAGTGGATCCACTAGTCTATGTTAAAAAGAACTTAAGGAGTCATCTAAAAAGTATGATCCTTTACTACCCATGATGGCTACATGGTTTATGGAGACTTGAGTTAATATGAACTCTCGTCCCCATATCGGTGTTGAATACTACTCCCAAAATATAATTAGCTCATACCTTTGTAAAATCAAAACTCTTTCTTTGGTTTGAGATATTTACTCAAAACTTAACTTAAAAGCTCTCTTGGATATTAGTGTTTCCCTTTCTTGTTCAAATGTGAAAAACATTTTAAACTCTTGGGAATACTTAGTTCATGTATAATCTTTGAATAAATGAACTCAACTCTTTACTCTTTTCTTAACTTAGAACTTAAGTCTTAAAAGAAAGTTAAAATGTTTGTAAAAGACTTTCGAAAACATTATAAACTTCTCTTGACTTGCTTCTTAACTTTTAGACTTGACTATTAACTTTCCTTGAAATGAATTATGAATTCAAGGTTCATGATCTCATGTTTATGGATGATTTCATAATGTTTAGATGTACCTTAGAGTGTTGGAATCAACTAGAAAACATAGGTACGTTGTTAAGGAACTAGTACAGAAAGATAGGGGAAGAATGGGAAGAACAGGCGTCCCTGGCACTCTGAGAGGCATGGGGCGCCAGCCCTTGAAATTCAGAGTCCAAGTTCGGGCGCTCTGGCTAGCGCAGCGCCCTAGAGCCCAACATTCAGAGACTGTTTTTGGGGGCGCTGAGAGTCGCGACTCCCCGGCCCCTTTCCTTGAAAGTCCTGAATTTTCTTCTTCATTTTTCAACTCTAAACCCTCTAATTTCACTTGGTTCTTTCCCCAAACACTTAGAATCAACTATACCATCGAAATACATCATATTCTACTCAAAATCACCACTAAATTCATGAATCAAACTCAAGAAAATTCAACAACAAGAACCCACAAGATTTCAATCGAATTATCATCAAAAACTCATAGGATTTACTTTCAAAACTATATAACTTCGTTGAATTGAATCATGATTAGCGTGTGGGTGAACTAACCCAACACCATGTTATCTTACATACCTTAAAGGGATCACCCCTTGACGAAATCCACAAGTGAAATTTTTACGAATGGTGATCTTGGCTCTCTTCTCCTCTTGCGTTCTTTCCCCAAAAAACCCTAACTCTATTTTTCAAAAGCATAAACTGAATCCTATCATTTTAGACCCTAAAATAATTACCAAAAACGAATTAATTAAGTTGGGTTTGGAAAATACCAAACTACCCTTCCAAAATCCTGATTGGACTTTCTTTATTCGAATAGCCCAACTTACAATGGGCATATCTCACTCATACAAGCTCGGAATCATACAAACTTGGTGGCGTTGGACAAATTATCCCAAGATCTTTCCTACATTATCTGGAAACACACCTAAATCATTCTGAGCTAGGAGTTATAGTTGTTTGAAGTTGACCAAAAACTCAACCTAACATACTTCACAAATTTTCCGATTTCAATATTCTTTATAAAAATCACTATTTCCAATTTTTAAATCTTCCTAGTTCTTTCGAATAGCGAGATGTTACACTTCTCCTTTACATTTTATGCCAATGCCATTTGCTGGTGGTGAAATTGGAGGCGTTTGGCCGAATTCTCTAATGAACCATGCTATGTTTTAATCATATTGTCAGTTTGAACATGCACCTTCTTTCAAGAGAATGAAGGATTCCGATAGAAACTTGCTAAATTGTGCAACATTCCCAGCTATTAAATCCAAAATGAACACACCAAATCTTAAAGAAACCAAAGGGACAAGTCATATATTTTATAAAACCCGCATGTGTATTAAGTTCTTGAAAGAAACCTACAAGAATGAGGAAAATTGTACATTTGCTCATGGTGTTGAAGATTTGCGGGAGCCTCCTCTAAATTGGCAGGATCTAATCTGCGTAAAGGATATGGAGTTGAATGAGGATCAGGTAAAAATGCATAGGATGAAAATTTGCAAGATATTTTATGATGGAGAGGAGTGTCCTTATGGATATAAGTGCAAATTTCTTCATGAACGTCCTTCAAAAATTAAGAGCAACATAGCAAGGGATAGGGAGATTTCTGCAATAAGTATCAAAACTACAAGGAACACAAGTGATCCTAGGATGATTGAGACTAGTAAGCATGAAAATGATATTGTCCATATTGAGATGCCTATATATTGTAAAACCAAGATATGTATCAAGTGGGAGACAACAGGTCAATGCCCCTTCCATGATCGTTGTCACTTTGCTCATGGAAAATCAGGTAAACCAATTTTTTAAGTGCTTACATTTCTATCTTGTATAATTCATTAACATATTTATTGTAAAAAAAATAAAATAAGGGTGAATATTACTAGGTATTGATTGAGATCCTAGAGGTAATGTTTTTTTGTTATGCAAGTTCTTTGTTAAAGATGCAATATTTCAAATTAGAACAAGAATCTTGTATAATATTAGATAGAGAAAGAATCTTGTACCCAAAATAGTTATTCAACAGTGGTATAAGTTTAAATTATGTCCATATAGTCTTCCAGAAATGGGTTGTGTTACAATGTCCTTTGATTGATGTTTTGTATATTCACAACTATTTGTTGTTCTCCAATAATGACTATCTTATTTTCTGTAACATATATGTAGTTTCTTTGTTTTTTCATATCTAACATTTAAAACAAGTAACAATGTAAAGCTTACCACATCTAGCGTACATCTTGGTTTTTATAGGTCTAACATTAAAGAAAATTGCTCTTTCTCAAATTTTACTAAACATGGAGACACAAAATATGTGAATGATGGGCTTCATGAGCTACGTATATCTTAAATCTTAATTTTTTTTCCATTTGACTTTATATAGTAAAATATGAGATCTATGGACTTTGTTTGTGGTCGCTTACTTGGAGTTATATTCTCATTTTTCTATTTAAGTCTAATCTTATAAGCTCTTTCCTGAAGGTTTTTTTGTTTGTTGCTCATTTTGCTGATGTTGGTTGTTTCTTTTAGCAGAGTTGCATGAGCCTATCTTGACGAATTTTGTCCCTATTACTCCAAGTCCCTTCTCTGTTCCACTTGGTTCAAACACAGTGGTCAATGCTTCAATAAAGAAGAAAATGGAGAAAAGAAAATCATGAAGTGGAAACCATTGAAGAAGATCCCTGACATATATTAAGATTAACTCGATGGCTATATTCCACCCCATCTCTTATTCAACAACACCGAGAGCTGAATTTTCTGTTTATAGTTTCCAATCCCCATTACATAAATGGGCGCATCCCAACAAGGATCATAAACTAATATGGGGATCGTATTCATGTCATATCATTCAATAGTTAGTTTCTTATACAATTTTTTACATTATGTGTAAACTGTTGGTTTTGAAATTTGAAAATGCATTTATTTTGTTTTAACATAATATCTATCAGAATTCCATAGAGAGAAACATAGAAACATCATAACTTTATTTTACTTCATCAAAAAAGGATTATCATTATTTTATTGGAAAATCGTCAAAGATACCCTTAACCTTTGAGAAATGGTTCATAAATACCCTCTTTCTATCTATGGGTCCAAAAATACCCTTAATATTTATTTTTTGGATCAAACATACACCTCAAACTAACAGAATTAAGGTCCTCTTTAAAAGGAGCCACGTGGTATTTCTGATTGGTCACAAGTTTTTTTTTTCAAATTAATTTTATACAAACCCACTAATTTTTTAGAACCCAATCCCGTTTTAGATAACCAGAACTCTTCTATCTAGGTCTGCATCTCAATTTAGTCTGACTATTTGGAAAAGATGAAATCTAAAATCGGTTGGTTTTAGATAATTTGAAGTTGAACTCTTTTTATGGTTACTGTGTTCGTGAAAGAAATTATGCATATGATTATATTTTGATGTTTTAGTTCCTATGATGTTCTGCAAGAAATTTAAAAAATGACTAATTTTGATGTTTTTGTGATGAATCAGTTCTGCCAATGTTATGGGCTTATGCGTCTATTTCAGTTCAGTAGCAGTTAGATTCAACAATTGGTTATGAGAAATCTCAATAACAATGTCTGTACAATTCAGCAATTTAGTATTCCTCTCTTTTCAAATCAGTGAAGTAGCCAAAATATACATGTGCATGTCTTGAGTGTGTAGCAATACTATTTATTTTGATTGACGCAGCTTCAGCAAAATTTAGTGTTCAACGATTCAATATTTCTCATGTATTTTTTTAATGTGTCAACAAATTGAATGAAGAAGAAAGGACTCTAAGGAGATAAAGAATTGTTATGTTCCTTAAAATGGGTATGGGTTCTGGGTTCCAAATATTGGGTGGGTTTCTATATAATTATTTTAAAATTAAAATTTGTGACTTGTTAGAAAATGCCACATGTATCTTTTCAAAGAGTCAAAACTAGACCCTAATTTTGTTAGTTTGAAGGATATATTTCATCCAAAAGAAAACATTAAGGGTATTTTGGACCCAAAGGTGGAAGGATGGTATTTATGAACCATTTCTCAAAGGTTAAGGGTATTTTGTCCCTTTTCCGTTATTTTATTTTTATTCTTTTCTTTGAGCAGTTTGGTTTAATTACAAATGCTCATTTTACAAATGCTCATTTTTTTCTACATTCATTGTAGTTCCAAGCCCAAACACTATTTGAAATTTTCAGATCTTTATGGGTCAATTGACAAAATAAGAGCCCATTTTGCCATGCTTTTGGTAGGCCAAATGTCTCGACCCAAAATGTCTAATCATGATGACACCTACATATATTCCACTAGTAGGTAAGCCAAACTCATAGACTGTACCTAGAAGTAACGGGCTATCACACGAAAGAGAAGAAGGCTAAATCAAAGAACAAATACAGGAAATAAAAGAAGAAGAGTCAAGATATACATAAACATTCCCAAAACCTAATATCAATCGGTACTCAAGCTATTAACCATAAAATAAGTAAAACATAAGTAAAATATATAAAAAAGTTCCCAAACAAAAAATAAAGACTAGTCTAGCAAAAAACAAAAGGAGAAGAACAAATCTGAAAGAAGCTCACCCCTAGTCTCTGATCCATAGCTACTATGGTAAGAAATGGTACTATGATCTATAGGGAGGGAAGTGTAGTATGAGTACCAAACACGTGGTTCTCAAGGTTCTCAATAGGCACTGACTGACTGAGCTCCAAATATATAGTCATCATAAAAGGCAGATGTGATTCTTTTTCTACTGATTTCATTATTCAAAATAAACTAGTAAATATAGTTCTTAACAAAATTGGGTTTCAACTCGAAGATGAATAGATTAACCGAAACAACATGGATTGATACATGGATAACGCTTAGTCTAGGCTACACTTTGATAATATCCCGAACTATCAAGTTTATGTCCCTTGGGTTCTTACAAATTCCAAGACCCTTTCAAACAAAACACCAAACACACATTGACTAATTTCAACAAGTCCCATTATTCTTTTCCAAGCCAAAACGATGTTAAAAAGCTCTATAAATGTTTTCAACCACTAGTTTTTAGATTAAAACTTCAAGATAACAATAGATCCATGCCATGCAATTGATATTAGAGATGATCAATCAATACCATGTAGGGCTTAACACCACCATCTAGCACACACAATCCTAGTTGAGGGTCTAGCTACTCATAAAAGAAGAAATAAAGACAATACCAAGAGAATCTTAATTCCAAGATAATTTGATAAGAAACAACTAAAATCCAATGTTAGATTGACAAAACTCTGAGATTTCTTCTTTTACAAGCTAAGAGTCCTACATGGTCCCATGAGTCCTGGAAGACAAGTCGTGGTTGCCTTTAGAATTTTGAAGTTTCAAAAGTTAGATTCTATGGTTGACCAGTACGGTTCGTGGATGGATGTATAAACCGTAGTTGGGTCCCGTGGAAGTGAATAGAAGGATGGGATTTTAGTGAAGTGAGTTTCATAGAAGGGGTGCACAGACCATGGAAAGGAGTATGAGTCCTGGCCCTTAGTCCATGGTTCGTAGATCAAAAACTCTAGATTTCAGTATCTCAATTGACAGACAGCTAATACGATCCTTTGAAGAGAGTATAGACCGTTCATGGGGTCATAGAGTCGATTCAGTAGTTTTTAGCCAGGGTTTATTGAGCCTTTTCCTACTATTTTAATTCGTAAACTATGTCATTTATAGACTATTCCTAATCCCTACACCTTTTTTAGACTCAAAATCCTCCCCATTCACTCTCAAACTCCCAAAGCTCTAGAGTCTTCTTCTCCAAGGATCCTCTCAATGTGATTCTTGGGGTTTTCAACTTTCAAGTTTCCTTTTCCTATTTTAAGCTAGGATTCCATAAAGGTATGTCAGAAGTTCATCAATGGTTCCTCTTCATCCATTGAGTCCCAAAAAAATCTAGTTTCAACTTGTGATTTCTACCCAAATTTCTATGGTTTTTATGATTCTTCCATGGGTTAAATTGAAGTAAAGTTTTTCTTCCATGAATGATCTTCTTATGCATAATTTGATCATTTTGAAACTATCTCAATGATGTTACATGAACCCATTCCATATGAGTGTTTTTATGATATGATTCAAAGTTATGTTCAAATGCATGCATGATGTTATAAATGAATGATGCTTCTCATTGAAGTATCAATGATTTTTTATAGAAAAAGTTGAGGCTTCCAATTGAAGTACCTACTATGATGAAAGAATAATATGGTTTGCCTACTTCCGATGGAAGTACCCTTTTTACTACAAAAAGACTATAATGATTTAGATGTTTTTGATTAAGTGTCTCTTATGAATATGTTATGAAATCATGATTTTAAAGGATCTATTCTTATGATGTTTTATGAATGAACTGGTATTACTAGATTCTTACCATTTCCAAAACTATGAATATGTTGTATTTATGCATGTTTCCATTGGGAGTTTACTTAGCATCGAGTTGGACTAGCGGTGATTCTCCAGGTCCCTGAACTATGTACCCCCATAGGTATGTCCCGATTGGACATTAACTAGTGGAACCACTTTAGCTTATGATTATGATGCCTACCTTGACAAGTAGGACATTTTATTTTCGGTGTAGGAGTAGTACACTAAACTCCATGTTATATATCACATGGTTTATGCCCATTAATGGTATTATGACTATCTTCAAGACTTATGCTATAATTATGTTTTATGTTTTAAAGAAAACTGTATAACCTTGTTCTATGTTTTATGGAGTCTTATCATTCGATTGATGTTATGTTTACTTGGTCGTTGCATTATCATCTTTCAGACCTATCATGCTATTATGTCGTACTATTGCATCATTCCCAATATTAAGTACATTCCAAGTAATTAACACATACATCTCTTTTACCCTTATTATTTTATAATATAGGTTTGGATGCACTTCACTTAGGCTGTGGTTAGTATTGGATCCTATCAGCTTGCTTTGGATTTGTGAGTCCTCATGGCTCGAGGTCATGCCATAAATGTTCCTTTATGTCATGTCAAACTTACTTTTATTTTAAGTTTTTTCAAGTGACTCAGTGCTTGTCCTAGTCACTATTATGTAGTAGAGGCTTAATGACATACATAGTATGTTATGCGTTTAATTATAGTTTGTACTCTAATTCATTTTTATAAGGTGACTTCATTTGAGATATCCTTATCTCCTTATTTATGTTATATTGGTATCTTAGTGTCTTGCTATGTCAAGTGGTTAGTCTAAAGTGTCTTGGTATTCTATTAACCATGTTACGTCTAGGAGTTAGTCCTGGGTCTTGAAGAACTTGGAATTCAAAGTGCCAAGTTCAAGTGTCTTATGGTGTCTGACAAGCTATGTTTAGTAGAGTCGTGTTCATGAGTGTGAAGCGTGTCACATTTATGAATCGAAGGCTATGATATGCTTAAAATACATCACTTCTTTAATACTACTAAGTCGTGATATAGAGTTGAACTCTACAAGGTTTCCTTTTAACTCATGTTCTATACATTTCAGAACAATTCCCCCGAGAAGAACCCAGTGATAAGGAACTTTAATGTGGAACCAAAAGCTCCACAAGCTCCAGTTGACCCTTTAGATGAGCAAGTCACTCATACGAAATTTAGGGCTGATTTCCAAGTTCTTGCCCAAGCCATGATTGCTCAAGCTAACCACGAGGTTGTAGCTCCCGTGAAATCAAATGAAGAAATAATGGTGACTAGGGCTGGAGACTTCAAAAGGATGAATTCTCTGAGATTCCATAATTATAAGATGGATGAGGATCCACAAGATTTTGTTGAGGGGATTCAAAATATTGTTGGCATCATAGGCTTGACTCTAGTTGAAAATGTGGACTTGGCTGCTTACCAATTGAAAGGGGTTTCCCAAGTGTTGTTCAACTAATGAAAGGAAGAAATTGTTGTTGATGCGGGTCCTTTGGATTGGGACAAGTTCAAGGGTGCTTTTCTAGATCGATTCTTTCCTTTTGAGATGAGAGAGGACATGGTTCATGAGTTGATTAACTTGCGGCAAGGAAATATAAGCGTGAATAAATGTTCTTTGAAATTCACTCAACTCTCCAAGTATGTTTCGACTATGGTGGACAACTCTAGGACCCAGATGAGCAAGTTCATTTCCTGTGTCTCGGAGATGGTGGTAAAAGAGTGGAGGACCGCGGTGTTGATGAAAGAGATGGATATTTCAAGGTTGATGACTCATTCTCAAAAATTGAGGAAGATAAGCTTAAGGAGAGTTCTAGGGAGAGTAAAGGAGCTTAGATCGATAATGTTGATTACTCTCATCAGAGATCTGGTGGTGGTCGTTCTCGGTTTTTTCAAAGGTATTCAGACCTAGATTCATCTTATGTTTGTACTTGTGTGCCTAAGTCTAACACCTCATAAATTGGTAGTTGAGTTCGAAAAAGGGAAAAATTGCTTTTTTTGGACTATAGGCTTTTACAAGCCAACCTACGGACCAAAGGAAGGTTGATGACTCGTAGAAGCTACTCATGGAAATTGTCTAGGATTTTTGGGTTACAGTACTTGACCATACGAATGGCTAGGAAGGAACGTAGAAATTCCTATGATCCATAGGTCCAACCCCTAAGAGTCATCCGACATATTTTATTAAGGGTGTTTTGGTCTTTTCCTACCATTTAAACCCCTAAACTACGTTGTTTCTAGAACATTCTAAGATTCTACAACTGAATTTAGCTTTCCTAACCTACCCATAGTCCTCCAATTCACTCAAACTCACAAATTCTCTCAAGGATTTTCTTCTCAAATTCTCTCTGAAGGCAAAGCTAAGGTTTCAACAAGTTTAAAGGTCACTTCTTCCATTGCTAGGGCGTTGATTATCCAAGGTATGTGGGAACTTTACCAATTGATTCCTTTCATCCATTAGGTCCCAAAATATAATCAATTCTCTATTTTTATTTCACCCACTTATCTTAGGGTTTCATGCTATTCTTCATGGGTTCAATCCACTATGATTCATTTCCTTAAATTCAATCTTATTATACATGATTCGACTAAATAAATAATTTTCAATTGATTTCATATGAATTCATGCATATGCTTATTTATGATTATGGACTATGATTATAATCTTATGAATTATGATTATGGATTTATGGATGTTTATGAAATTGATGTCTTCTAACTAAAGGATGCTTTTAGAATAAAGTGCCAATGATTTGTGAAAGGTTTTCTCACATTTCAAAGGAATCATGATATAGATGTTTAGGAAGGTAAGTGTTTTAATATGAAATCATAGTTTGAAACGATTTATTTGAATATAAACTTATGATGGTATTGGTAGTCTTTAATTGTTGCCTTTCCAAGTATTTTGCTATGATTATGTCTTTTTCCTCTGGGATCTACTTAGCAAAGAGAAGACTTTAGAATGGAGGCCATATTGTGAGTAAGGTTTGGTCTTTTGTAGCAACTCCCTTATCTCAAACTATGTGCCCTCGTAGGATTGTCTTAAATGACCTAAGCTAGTGTATCCACTTTAGCAATAATGATGGTACAGAGGTCTTACCTTGGCAAGTAGGCTCTTTTTTTTATTGTGAGGGTTACACAAGATTCTATGTTATAGCTCACATGGTCTATTGTCAGTTAACGGTAAATATTCCATAAACTAATTGTGTTTTCTTCAAAGATTTTATCAAAGATTTCCTATGGTTTTTAAATATGCATCGACCTTGTTCATGATTTATGATTTCACTTTAAAGGTCATACTACGTTTAAATGTTTCATGAATGTCCAGTTTAAAAGTCACCATATTATGCATATTCCCCATATTCAGTATATTCAAAGTACTGATGCATATTGTGTTTATATTGTTTCAAAATATAGGGTCTGATCCTCCTCTTCCCGGATGTGGCTAGATCAGGATTCCTATCTATTACATCATAAGAAAGTGATTGAGACGTAACCCTTACGTCACATAAAAAATCTGAAATAAAAAAAACATGAAAGTAATAAAAGAGTCTCAGTCCTCGAAACATGAGGACTCACCAATCTTCAATGTCTATATGGGATCACTAGCCATGAGTATGGGAGGTAGGAGCATCCCTACATTAGTGAAAGAATGTAGGCACAAGTATGAATTTGTACATGGAATGTACCAAGTATGATAGCAATGCATAAGAGTTATGTAATCATACTAAAATAATTTATATTACATGCAATGACCAAGCTAAATCATAAAATAACATGTTAGAAATCGTATGTCATAATCATGGTCAATGCAAGTTGAATGTTTATAAAGCACATTTAAGATACTTTTAAAAAGTAACCTTAGTTCGCTATTGTGGGATAGTTACCTTTAACCGACATAGACCATATGAGATATAACATGTAATCCGGTGTCTATACCACACCTAAAATAAATGTCCTTACTTGTATAGGTAAGAACTATAAACTTCTAACTTTGGTGGATCCACTAGCTAATGTCTATCTATGACAAACCTATGGTGCACATAGTTATGGGATATGGATAATCGTCGCTTGTCCACTCGGTGCGAAGCATCTGTCACAACCCAGACTGTTGTGATTGGCACCCACACTAACCATCCGGTGGGAGAACCACTACTACAACCCAAGCTAAGCAACTAAACCAAAATTCGTTCTAGAAATCTGATCTCACCGGACTAAGGCAATTAAGTTACGAAAGCAAGTTAATTAACTAAACAAAAGCGGAATAAACAACCTAGAACCTAAAAGTCAATGTACCAAAACATCTAAACAAATGATCCAAGTCTAAACAAGAAGGGATACATCCCCAAACTAATGAACTAATCAACTAACTAGAACAAATATCTAAGTTCGGAAAGGATGGACATAGACGAAGGAGAATCCCATGGCAGCCCGGAAGAATCAGCTCATCCTTGAATTTGAAGCAACGATCATTGATCTTCTAAGCGAGGTCTGTCAATAGTCACGTGAAGATGCCCTGCACTCAACAAAAAAAAGAGCAAGTGCAGAATCAGTACACAACCACCGTGTACTGGTAGGATCACGTGCCTATCCCACTAGTGCAACATAAAAAAGTCAAACAACATTATAATCACATGCATATATATCAACATATACAATTTTATCAACATAAAAAATCAACAATGCATTCACATTTTATATCACATCATTGGTCCTCTCATTGAACCCAAACCCAAATAGTAAGCATGCCGGAACATGGCAATCCAATCCCATATTTATGCCGGGATGTGGAAACCGATCCCATAATTATGCCGAAACGTGGCAATCCTATTCAAGTTAGTTATGTCAGAACGTGGCAATCCGATCACATCCACATACCACAATCACAAACAGAAGTACATCATCAACATCATACATTTAAGTCATGATTTCATGGCAATGATATTCATCTATCTCATTTACAATAAGTGTGATCAACATTGCAACATTCGTACATACACAAGGATCATAATGAAGCAAGAACAAGCATACATCACACAAACATAGAATCACAACCATCACCTACCTCGAAACAAGCTTGAAACCCTAAGAAACTTGATCCTTCCCTTTTCGGATTCGTTCCGCTTGTTCTTGGTCTACAAACAATCAATATAATGCGGAAATCAATAAACAATTATTAATTACCTGAATTACAGACAAATCTAACAAACTCTAGATCAACCCATGATCCCAATTATCCAATTAGGGGTTGTATCCACCATAGATTCAAGATCAAAACCCTCCCCCATCAATATTTACCCATTTGATTACGTTCTACGGATCAAAAAACAGATTCGAGGAGTGAAAAGCTTACCTTTAGCCTCAAGAATGGTGAAAAATGAGTAGAAATCGCCTGGGGGTCGTTCCATAGCTCTAAAAGTCAAAAAGTGCCAAATAAGGTTGTTTAGGGGTTTATTAACGACATTAACTAACGTCTGGCCCGCCACAGTGGCCCTCACCCCACTGTAGTGGCGGTGCCAGAGTGACCCAAATTCCCACCAGAGCGGCATTCTTGAACCAGTGAGCTATTCGTCTTTCACCTATGATTTTAAGTCTTGTCGTACCCGCTTCAGCGCCCCATATTCCGTTGTAGCATACCCGCCTGAGCACCCAAACTCCCGCCAAGGTGGCACAAACGAAACCAGAAAGTTAATTGAAGGAATTCCAAAATCCCATTTCATAACACACCTCTAACCCACGGCGATCAGAAAATACTCTTTACGCTAAGATCGATTCTGGGAGTTCTACTCGCCTGAATTCAATTCCGTAAAGTCATGCAGTTTCGTTAATGAGTTATCTAACTACCCATGCAATAAAAATCAAAAACAATTCAACCGATTGTTACCATATTTCCCTACACCTTGGTGACTCCAATTTCCTCCAAATCTGGACAAGGTTCGAAAAATCCAAATACTACGGAAAAAAAATTTGGCATCAAATTTTGCCACCATTGGCATTTCTTTAACGACGAGAACAGGTCGTTACAGCATCAATCCCATGAAATAGTAATTAATCTTAATTGTCTTAGTATCCGTGGAAAGGCACCATCAAGTAGTCAATCCAAGCTAGAGTTTATTAGGATAGATCCTTAATCTCGATTCAACTTAGGGGAGAAACCTTTCAACCTTATGAATTCTTTATGTGAGAAAAATACTTTCACAATAACAACACCGATGTTTTATACTCAAAGAAACCTTAAATCATTTACATCAATTTCATAAACAAAACACGCATATCTTCATAAATTTATCTTTCACGGTTAAAAAGCTTCATCATATGACCAAAATCTAGAAATCATGGATCGTAAATGGGTTCAAATGAATTCAACTCAAAAATATGTAATAATCTCAATTCATGCATAAATATATATAAAACAATCAATTGGACCATCACTGAAAAGAACCCACGAGATCGAATATGTAACACCCCGAAAATGTTTTGAGCTAAGACTCGAACCATCCTTCGTTGTGAGTAGGATTTAACCGAGGAAGTTAAAATTTCTCAAGTGTTAAGGTCACTAGATGTAGCACTTGAGTTCCAAAATTAACTAAATTGGAAATAGCAAAATCTGAAATTCTGCAAGTTATGCTTAAATTATAAGTTTTGTGTCAACTTCAAATGATCATAAAACATATTCATGATGAGTTAGGTGGGCTACAAGATAGCTAATGAAAGTTCTTTAAATTATTTTTCCAATACCACCGAATTTGGTAAATTTTGAGCTCTGAGTAAAAAGTTATGACTTATTTACTAACGACGCCCAAACCAGGCAGCAGCTCCGCGATGGCTCCACGTTACGGAGCCAAGACATACCTCACTAACTGGTGAAAAAATATTCTGATGCGCAACTCATTTAATTTATTTCTTTAAAGGTATTTTAGTCCTAAAAAACTTTAGGAGGTCATCGAAATTTCCCTAAACGTGCAGAAAAATCAGTTATCATAAATCAAACCCTCTCATCCACACAAAGAATTCTACGCACAACAAATTCAAGAAATGCTAAGGCCAGGGCTCATATTCCTAGATTTTCCTTCACGTTCTTCAAAAAGATGATTATTTCAGGTATGTAAGCTTCCATAGTGTTAGATTTGTTAACCCACACGCAAATCATGTTAATTTCAGCGTTCATTCTAGAGAGTTCAAAGTATGATGTTCTTGAATTATGTTCTCGAAATTGGCTTTAGTTCTTGAGTTTAGATGAGATTGTTGAGTTCCTGGTGAAATAATGTCAATTTTAGAGTGGTTTATGAGTAGATTCTTGTGTCCTTGTGCCGGGTATTTAAATATTAAAAGGGATTTCAGAAAAGAATCGAATTTAGGCAAATTGGGGTTAGGAAATGAAGAAGGAAAAAGTCAGGCAAATCTGGCAACGCGGTTCGCGTCGAGGACCTGCCTTACCATTTCACAAAAAATTTCTTCGCGTTGCGGAGCAGTAACGGACCGTTCTTCCTCAAAATTTATTTCCCGACCAAATATTTAAAAACATCTCTGCGTCACGGACGGGCTTTCAGACAGTGATTTCTTTATCGTTTCACATGTTTAAATATCTAAAAGCACTCTTAAACATCCAGAGATCTTTCCTATCACAAATCACAACCTTGAATTCATAAATAAAATTCAAGGTAGAGTTAAGAGTTAAGTTTTGTAGAATTCTTCCGAACATTCTAAGAAAGTACCTTTGAGTCCTTTTGTGGAGTCTTCTACAACTTCTAGTAAATTGTATCAAGACTCGAGCAAGTGAGTATGAGGATGAGGAGAATATATTCATGAGTCTACTTTGTCTTCATGAGATCTTTCATATCATGGACCATAACTATTAAATACATAATTCACATTAAATAGAGAGTTAAGAGTAGAGTTTAAAGAAGCCTTTGAGTTAAACTGTGAAGCCTTTGAGATCCACCATCAATTTGAGTTAAGTTTTGAGTAAGTATGTAAGAGAATGAGAAGAGTCGTATACATAAGTTCCTTATTGATATTTTGACCCTTGAGTCGATTCGCTCATGCCCATAACTTCTGCATGAACTTCATCAGTTGAGTACCTTTGAGAGGAGTAGTATCTTCAAGTTCTAAGTCTTGAGAATTGATTTCCTAATCCCTTTTAAGATTACATTTCTAATCATAGGACTATTACATGTTACCCATGAAGTCCTTAAGTTGAATTGTTCAAGCCCATAATTTCGCATGAACCCTATAAATCGAATAGTCTTGAGATAAGCAGTATATTTGAGCCATTGAGTTGAGTAGTTCATGCTCATAATTCTGTGTGAACCTTCTGAGTTGAGAATTCTTGAAATGAGTAGTATCATTGAATTTCTTGAGTAACAAGTATTGAGTTTTATCTATGGTTATTAAAAAACTTGCATTGAGTCGTTCACGTCCATAATTCGACATGAACCATATTTTAAGAAATCTTTTACAAACGTTTTCACTTTGCTTTAACATTTAAGCTTTGAGTTGAGTAAAAAGTAAGGGTAAAGTTTATTTCTTCAAATTTTATATGGGAACTAAGTATTTCCAAGAGTTAAAATGTTTTCACATTTGAACAAGAAAGGAAACATCGATTTCCAAGAAAGCCTCTGAGCTTGTTTTTCAGTAATTATCTCAAATCACAGAAATAGTTTTGTTTTTAAAAAATATGAGTTGAGTATATTTTGGGAGTAGTATTAAGCACTGATATGAGGATGGGAGTTCATAATAACTCAAGTCTCCATAAACCATGTAGCCATCATGGGCAGAAAAGATCATACATTTTAGATGACTCCTTAGTGCCTTTTATCAATGACTAGTGGATTCACTTAGTTAAGGCGTTCTATATGACGGCAAAGTATAGGACAGTTCTCGCAGCGTGGGCAAGACAATGTATCATCACTTATGCTCATAGTGGTGTTTGTCGGTTAGAGAAACTCCCAGAGTTATATTGTATTATTATATACACATTGAGTATTATTGTATTTTTCAATGCATTGAGTTGCTATCCAAAGTTTTACAACTTTTTATATATATATTGCATCTTTTACTATTGATTTATCATTTAGTATCATGAGTCGAGTTTTTCAAGTTGAATATCTTCAGTAGAGTATCTTGAGTCGAGAACCTTATTATATAGTTGAGTATCCTATCCATAAGTACTTATGAGTTTATTAAGTTTGAGTCGTTTTGAGCATCCTTGAGTATTCTTTGAGTTGAGTAAGTTTGAGAAGAGGTAACTATGTTTCCCTTTTTATCAAATTTCAAGCTTATGTTATGCTTTAGAATTTCCCTTACTTGCTCGTACATTCCATGTGCTGAGCCATTTGGCCTGCATCCTTTCATGATGCAAATTCAAGTATTCAGGATCATCAACAGGAGATTCGTTGATACCACATAGAGTTCAAGTTAGCTATGGTGAGCCTCCTTGCTTCCGGGGGATTTCATTTACCTTTCAGTTATATCAGTTGTTAGGATGTCGAGGGTCATGTCCCGACTTTTATCTTTGTCATTTAGAGGCTTCATGGATAGACAGTAGAGTTTCAAGAGTCTGTTCATTTAATTTGTTAAATGTTTTAAAGTCTTAAGTTTTCTATTTTATGGCGAGTTGAATAATTTATTTTATTTAGAGTTTTTCATTTGAGTTAAAGCTTTGTATTTGAGTTGTATGAATTTTATTCAGTTTTAAGCTTTGTATGCTTGAGTTAGTCTTCTGCTTGGGGACCAGCAAAGGTTCTCGAGTACCGGCCATGTCCAGGGTGTAGGTTAGGGTCGCGAAAAACTCGGTATCAAAGCACAGAGTTCAAGTATCCTAGGGTGTCTATGAAGCCGTGTCAGTAGGTTCTTGTTTATGGTTGTGAGGGCCCACTTCTAAAACGAGGGACAACATACATTTAAGAAAACTTTCCCATCTTTCTTACTCTTAATCGTTCAATAGAGTTATGTCATAGAGATTTATTCATACTCGTGCGTTTCTCAGATTCATTAGACTACCCGTCATACTGGAGGTGGTTGAAAAGAAAAGTCAGTCCTTTATCGATGAGCTGCTCTTAGTAAAAGTCTTGAGAAAGTCATGAGACTCCAGAGGGGCTTGAGAGAAGCCCAAGAGTAAGTTAAGTGTTCAGTTTCAGAGGAATGCACCCATAATTATATGAATCGTGCATTCAAGCTAAAAGCGAGTTTGTACTCTCTTCCCTAAGCCTTGTTTCAGCTTAAATCCTTATGAGAAAGTATGTTTGGAGCTTGGGTTATATTTTCACCCTTAATGGTAACATGAGTTACGAGATCATGAGCGGTAGTAGTGAAAAAGCCTAGAGTTAGCATGTACAGATTTAGTAATCGAGGTAAGGGAGATGGTGTTTTGACAAGCTATGTTACTATATTCATGCACCTAGTAAGTTATTAATAAGGAGTTTTCCCTTATGGTTAGACTAAGAAGTGATGAGTTATGAAGATTCCACCATAGGAGGTAGAGTATGTTGTAGTTACAAAGGATTTTGTGGTGAAGTGTCATTGTGTAGGTAAGGGCCAAGTGTAAGAGTTGAATAGAAGAGCAAAAGTTTTAATAAAGTGATAGATCTAAGCGAGGCTATGATCTGTTTGAGAGGGTCATGATGTTCAGAAGGTTATAGAACTGAACAAGTATTGAGGTATAACATAGTAGGCGAACATTAAGCTTGAATTTGAGATGAGAGTCATGATCCAAAGAATGGAAACATGAGGGTGATGATGGTAGTCTTGAGATTTTATTTGGTAGACTTGACATAGAGTAGGTGAGGAATTGAGATGTTAGCTACAATAAAGATGAGTGGTACAAGTGAGAGATCATAACCTTTAGATAAGGACAGTGAAGTGTGGCTATGTCACAAGAGTAAAAAGAGCATTAAGAGGTGTACCGAGACGGTGTGTAATTAGAAAGAGGTCTTAGTACCTGCTTATGGAGAGTTTGGTAACCATGAGATAAACTTCTCCCAAGTGTTGGATTACAGAGGATGTAGACCAGTTAGAAATAATGGAATAGGTCCATAGCTTTCAAGTGTCAACCTTAGACCTAAGGGGGAGATGACAAGATGTGAAATCAAGTCAAGAGTTTGAGAATAAGATAGTAATGAGTTCCAAAGAATATGAGAGATATCTTTTTCAGAGGTCATTTTAGCAATGGAGTGATGTTAGAAAGAGAAGGTTATTAATCTATCATGATAATGATGGTGTGATAATTCCGTCTAAGGTTATAAATGAGGAGGATGATGTTTTACTATGAAAAATAGTTAAATGAGATCCCTTAGTTGGTTCCGAGCGAGTTAATTAGTAGGATTCCATGTAGTTGTTAGAGTACTAAGCTTGAATATGGTAGAGTAATAGTTTTGGAATGAGATTCCCTATAGAGAGGTATAGAACCCGAACATAAGGATTTGGGTTAAGCTTGAATATAGTAAGAGCATACCATTAGCACAGACCTCAGTAAGATTAACCCATTCCATACCCAGTTCAGCTGTCATTCAAGGAAGAATGAACCCAAGAGGGAGATAATGTAGCACCCCAGAAATTTTTTGAGCTAAGACTCGAACCATGCTTCATTGTAACTAGGATTTTATCGGGGAATTTAAAATTTCTTAAGTTTTAAGGTCACTAGATGTAGCACCTTGATTTCCAAAAAGAACTAAATTGGAAATAGCAAAATCTGAAATTCTGCAAGTTATGCTTAAGTTATGAGTTTTGTGTCAACTTAAAATGATCAAAATTCTTATTACATGATGAGTTAGGTAGGATACAAGATATATAATGATAGGTCTTTGGATTATCTTTCCAACTCCACTGAGTTTTCTAAAATTCGAGCTCTGAGTAAATAGTTATGACTGATTTACTAACGACGATCAAACCTCGCAGCAGCTCCGCGATGGCGCAGCGTTACGGAACCAACATGGACCTCACTGCCCGGTGAAAAATTATTCCGACTTCCAGCTCATTTTATTTATTTCTTTAAGGGTACTTTAATCCTAAAAACCCTTAGGAAGTCATCAAAATTTCGCTAAACGTGTAGAAAAATCAGTTTTCAAAAATCAAACCCTCTCATCCACTTCAAAAATTTTACGCTCAACAAATTCAAGAAACGCTAAGGCTAGGGTTCGTCTTCCTAGATTTTCCTTCCAATTCTTCAAGAAGATGATTCTTTCTGGTATGTAAGCTTCCATAGTGTTCAAGTATCCTAGGGTGTCTATGAAGTCGTGTCAGTAGGATCTTGTTTATAGTTGTGATGGCCCACTTCTAAAACGAGGGACTACATACATTTAAGAAAAGTTTCCCATCTTTTTTACTCTTAATCGTTCAATAGAGTTATGTCATAGAGATTTATTCATACTCGTGCGTTTCTCAAATTCATTCGACTACCCGTCATACTAGAGGTGGTTGAAAAGAAAAGTCAATCCTTTATCGATGAGTTGCTCTTAGTAAAAATCTTGAGAAAGTCATGAGACTCCAGAGAGGTTTGAGAAAAGCCCAAGAGTAAGTTAAGTGTTCAGTTTCAGAGTTATACACCCATAATTATATGAATCGTGCATTCGAGCTAAAAGCGAGTTTGTACTCTCATCCCTAAGTCTTGTTTCAGCTGAAATCCTTATGAGAAAGTATGTTTGCAGCTTGGGTTATATTTTCACCCTTAAAGGTAACATGAGTTACGAGATCATGAGCGGTAGTAGTGAAAAAGCCCAGAGTTAGCATGTAGAGGTTTAGTAATCGAGGTAGGGGAGATGGTGTTTTGACAAGCTATGTTACTATAATCATGCACCTAATAAGTTATTAATAAGGAGTTTTCCCTTATGGTTAGACTAAGAAGTGATGAGTTATGAAGATTCCATCATAGGAGATAGAGTATGTTGTAGCTACAAAGGATTTTGTGGTGAAGTGTCATTGTGTAGGTAAGGACCAAGTGTAAGAGTTGAATAGAAGAGCAAAAGTATTAATAAAGTGATGGATCTAAGCGAGGCTATGATCTTTTTGAGAGGGTCATGATGTTCAGAGGGTTATAGAACTGATCAAGTAATGAGGTATAACATAGTAGGCGAGCAATCATACTGATAGTCGGGTTTAGTAATGAACATTAAGCTTGAATTTGAGATGAGCGTCATGATCCAAAGAATGGAAACATGAGGGTGATGATGGTAGTTTTGAGATTTGATCTGGGAGACTTGATATAGAGTAGGTGAGGAATTGAGATGTTAGCTACAATGAAGGTGAGTGGTACAAGTGAGAGATCCTAACCTTTAGATAAGGGCAGTGAAGTGTGGCTAAGTCACAAGAGTAAAAAGAGCATTAAGAGGTGTACAGAGACGATATGTAATTAGAAAGAAGTCTTAGTACCTGCTTATGCAGAGTTCGGTAACAATGAGATAAACTTCTCCCAAGTGTTGGATTACAGAGGACGTAGACCAGTTAGAGATAATGGAATAGGTCCATTGCTTTCAAGTGTCAGCCTTAGACCTAAGGGGGAGATGACAAGATGCAAAATCAAGTCAAGAGTGTGAGAATAAGATAGTAATGAGTTCCAACGAATATGGCACATATCTTTTTCAAAGATCATTTTAGTAATGGAGTGATGTTAGAAAGAGAAGGTTATTGTTAGAGTACTAAGCTTCCGAGCGAGCTTAATAAGGTTATAGTTAAATAAGATTCCTTAGTTGGTTCCGAGCGAGTTAATAAGTCGGATTCCATGTAGTTGTTAGACTACTAAGCTTGAATATGGTAGAGTAATAGTTTTGGGATGAGATTCCTTATAGAGAGGTATAGAACCCGAACATAAGGATTTGGGTTAAGCTTGAATATAGTAAGAGCATACCATTAGACACAGACCTTAGTAAGATTAACCCATTACATACCCAGTTCAGCTGTCATTCGAGGACGAATGAACCCAAGAGGGAGATAATGTACACCCCAGAAATTTTTTGAGCTAAGGCTCGAACCATGCTTCATTGTAACTCAAAATTTTATCGGGGAATTTAAAATTTCTTCAGTGATAAGTTCACTACATGTAGCACCTTGATTTCCAAAATGAACTAAATTGGAAATAGCAAAATCTGAAATTCTGCAAGTTATGCCTAAGTTATGAGTTTTCTGTCAACTTCAAATGATCAAAATTTATATTACATGATAAGTTAGGTGGGATGCAAGATATATAATTATAGGTCTTTGGATTATCTTTCAAACGCCACTGATTTTTCTAAATTTCGAGCTCTTAGTAAGCAGTTATGACTGATTTACTAACGACGCTCAAACCTGGCAGCAGCTCCGCGATGGCGCATCGTTACAGAGCCAACATGGACTTCACTGCCCGGTGAAAAATTATTCCGACTCCCAGCTCATTTTATTTATTTCTTTAAGGGAACTTGAATCCCAAAAACCCTTAGGTGGTCATCAAAATTTCGCTAAACGTGTAGAAAAATCAGTTTTAAAAAATCAAACACTCTCATCCACTCCAAAAATTCTACGCTCAACAAATTCAAGAAACGCTAAGGCTAGCGTTCATCTTCCTAGATTTTCCTTCAAATTCTTCAAGAAGATGATTCTTTCAGGTATGTAAGCTTCCATAGTGTTGGATTTGTTCACCCACATGCCAATCATGTTAATTTCAGCGTTCATTCTAGAGAGTGGAAAGTATGATGTTCTTGAATTATGTTCTCGAAATTGGCTTTAGTTCTTGAGTTTAGATGAGATTGTTGAGTTCCTGGTTAAATAATATCGATTTTAGAGTAGTATATGAGTAGGTTCTTGTGTCCTTGGTGCTGGGTATTTAAATCTAAAGAGGGATTTCGAAAAAGAATCTAATTTAGGCAAATTAGGGTTAAAAAATGAAGAAGGAAAGAGTCGGGCAAATCTGGCAAAGCAGTCCGTGTCACGGACCTGCCTCACCATTTCACAAAAAATTTCTTCGCGTTGCAGAGCGGTAACAGACCGTTCTTCCTTAAAATTTATTACCCGACCAAATATTTAAAAACATCTCCGCGTCGCAGACGTGCTTTCAGACAGTGATTTCTTTATCGTTTCTCATGTTTAACTATCTAAAAACACTCCTAAACATCCAGAGATATTTCCTATCAGAAATCACAACCTTGAATTCATAAATAAAATTCAAGGTAGAGTTAAGAGTTAAGTTTTTTAGAATTCTTCCGAACATTCTAAGATAATCCCTTTGAGTCCTTTTGTGGAGTCATCTACAACTTCTAGTAAATTGTATCAAGACTCGAGCAAGTGAGTATGAGGATGAGGAGAATATATTCATGAGTCTACTTTGTCATCATGAGATCTTTCATATCATGAACCATAACTCTTGAATTCATAATTCACATTCAATAGAGAGTTAAGAGTAGAGTTCAAGGAAGCCTTTGAGTTAAACAGTGAAGCCTTTGAGATGCACCAACAATTTGAGTTAAGTTTTGAGTAACAATGTAAGAGAATGAGAAGATTCGTATACATAAGTTCCTTATTAATATTTTGAACCTTGAGTCGATCGTTCATGCCCATAACTTCTGCATGAACTTCATCAATTGAGTACCTTTGAGAGAAGTAGTATCTTCAAGTTCTAAGTCTTGAGAGTTGATTTCCTAATCCCCTTTAAGATTACATTTCTAATCATGGGACTATTACATGTTACCCATGAAGTCCTTAAGTTGAATTGTTCAAGCCCATAATTCCGCATGAACCCTATAAGTAGAACAATCTTGAGATAAGAAGTATATTTGAGTCATTGAGTTGAGTAGTTCATGCTCATAATTCTGTGTGAACCTTCTGAGTTGAGAATTCTTGAAATGAGTAGAATCATTGAATTTCTTGAGTTCCAAGTATTAAGTTTTATCTATGGTTATTAAAAAACTTGCATTGAGTCATTCACGTCCATAATTCGGCATGAACCATATTTTAAGAAATCTTTTACAAACGTTTTAACTTTGCTTTAAGACTTAAGCTTTGAGTTGAGTAAAAAGTAAGGGTAAAGTTTATTTCTTCAAAGTTTATACGGGAACTAAGTATTCCCAAGAGTTAAAATGTTTTCACATTTGAACAAGAAAGGAAACATTGATTTCCAAGAGAGCCTTTGAACTTGTTTTTGAGTAATTATCTCAAATCACAGAAATAGTTTTATTTTTAAAAATTACGAGTTGAGTATATTTTTGGAGTAGTAATGAGCACTGATATGGGGATGGGAGTTCATAATAACTCAAGTCTCCATAAACCATGTAGCCATCATGGGCAGAAAAGATCATACATTTTAGATGACTCCTTAGTGCCTTTTATCAATGACTAGTGGATCCACTTTGTTAAGGTGTTCTATATGACGGCAAAGTATAGGACAGTTCTCGCAGCGTGGACAAGACGATGTATCATCACTTATGCTCATAGTGGTGTTTGTCAGTTAGAGAAACTCCCAGTTATGTTGTATTTTATATACACATTGAGTATTATTGTATTTTTCAATGCATTGAGTTTATATCCACAGTTTTACAACTTTTTATATATATTGCATCTTTTACTATTGATTTATCCTTCAGTATCATGAGTCGAGTTTTTCAGGTTGAATATCTTACGTTGAGTATCCCTAGTCGAGAACCTTATTATTTAGTTGAGTATCCTATAAATAAGTACTTATGAGTTTATTAAGTTTGAGCAGTTTTGAGCATCCTTGAGTATTCTTTGAGTTGAGTAAGTTTGAGAAGAGGTAAGTATGTTTCCCCTTTTATCAAGTTTCAAGCTTATGTTATGCTTTAGAATTTCCCTTACATGCTCGTACGTTCCATGTACTGAGCCATTTGGTCTGCATCCTTTCATGATGCAAATTCAAGTATTCAGGATCATCAACAAGAGATTCGTTGATACCACATAGAGTTCAAGTTAGCTATGGTGAGCCTCCTTGCTTCCAGGGGATTTCATTTACCTTTCAGTTATATCAGTTGTTAGGATGTCGGGGGTCATGTCCCGACTTTTATCTTTGTCATTTAGAGGCTTCATAGATAGACAGTAGAGTTTCAAGAGTCTGTTCATTTAATTTGTTAAATGTTTTAAAGTCTTAAGTTTTCTATTTTATGGCGAGTTGAATAATTTATTTTATTTAGAGTTTTTCATTTGAGTTAAAGCTTTGTATTTGAGTTGTATGAATTTTATTCAGTTTTAAGCTTTGTATGCTTGAGTTAGTCTTCT